>CAJNSZ010000017.1:232359-298307 GCA_905329745.1 Rotaria sp. Silwood2 | reverse complement strand
AAAAATTGTATTGATGACTTGCATTAATAAGATCAAAAATAACTGTCAATATGATGAAATACATCATAGAAGTAATCAAACGTAGGCACTTGTTAGTACAGTAAAACTTTTTTATAGTGAATATCTATCGAAATTTTCAATAACAGACCGGAACATTTCATAAAATCTCGTTCTGTGTTTTTATCGTTGAAAACAATGTTCCAAATCAACGGTTGTTAAAATGATCTTTGATAAAGCTCTGCTTTGAAAATGCTGAAGACATAAGTGTATAGTTTAGGTTGTTGAATGGGCGTAGATAAAGCCTATTGTCAAAATGACATCAAAAACTAAGTCAATCAATATAAAGATGGTCTCATGTAGGAACGAAGAAAGTGGCAACGATCTCATTCGTCATACGTTTCGAAAAAAAAAAGAGATAACTTCTTAGCTGATCAGTAATCAACGATCATCATCAGAATAAAAGTGATAGTGAGGATGAGTCTCACCATTACTATCAGAATCACTATTTCATCCTTCCGTGTTATTGACTACTTAGGTGAACGTATTCTTACTGTTGAGCAAAATATGACTTTTTCTCTTTTCGCTAATTTCGTCTTTTTGCCAGTGAGACAGAACTCATGATCACATTAAGGAATGACCAATTTATTGAAGTAGTGTCTTTTCTCGTAACATAGCACAAATGAGGCTAATGCAATACTCTTCTTTCCAAAATGAGATCCCCTCTATACTAATTGCCTAAATTTTGATTTCATTTCGGAAGCTACACAAAATGATAAAGACCTCTCATTATTTTCAAGGATTCGAGTTAAATTGGCAAGCTTCCTTCAAAGAGATCTTGTTATCTTTTATTCACCAACATCAACCAGTTCCCATTGGCTGTTGATTGCTGACGAACGATTCGAATCAAGTATCAGACAGAACTGTTCATGAGTGATCGATAACATGCTAACTTATAATGTCAAACCGTAGCTTTAAGACTTTTTATTATGATATAGCATAAAACCATCAATCGTAAATGATGGTCCTTATTGGTAGCCAATGAATGCATCTTTTGAATAAAAGTTACACATTAGCGATTTCTAAACGTGTATGAATCATATGTGACATAAAATGTAAAAAGGAATTGTAATATTGAAATCTGAAATTTTAAGAGAGGGTTCACAACAGCACTATCCCAACTAGCTGTGGAAAAATTTTAATTTTTAAAGTAAAGTAACTCGTTTGAAGGATTATCAAATATTAGTCAGCAACCTAAACTTTTTACGACTTTGGGGAGAAGTTCTCTAATACTTTAACGATTCGATTTGTTGTGACCGTAAATGTCAATCTGTTCAAAACGATTGGTTTCGGTTCATTTTTGCTTTTGAAATTTTTGATCACAAAATATTGATCGAAGCCATTAGCAAATTATACCAAACGACAGAGTGAAAACCATTTACAAAATCCCGTATTTTATACATGTCAACATGTGGTTTGGAAAAAGAAATGATCCATTATAATATGTGAAATTGACTGTTTTTTTATCTATTTGACATATCGTTTTTTACCCTTCTTGCTTCTGTTATATAATTAATTTTCAAGTATCAAAAAAGAGCTTAAGATATTTTTGTAGAAAATCAAAAGATGCATCTTTTGATAAAAAAGAAACAACTTTGAGTCTAAAGTATTATCAAAATTCTTTTTATATTTTTATGAATCGACTTTTTTTTATCAAAAACCTACTATTGTCGACAAAGTTTAATTTATTTGCTTTAACATCGAAACAACCAGAAGTAGTTATTCAAGTTGAGATTAGCAACCAATGAGCATGCCAGCAGAATGTTTCAACGCGTGCCCAAACATTATATCCTCTCCATTTCAATAAATCTCAATCAGAATGTCAAACGAGGTAAACAAACTTAAAGATACCATTGTGTGCTAACTCGTGACAGGTCTTCTGCAAAGAAAAATTCTCTTTATATATCAACATAGATCATTGGAGGTGGCTATGTGTGCTCAGGTAGATATTATCGACATATAAGACTCTAAGATAGCAATGTTAGAGTCATATATATTAATTCCACTAATCTGAGTGCACATTAGCCAGCTAGCTATAGACACTCAAATACACATAGTCGCTTGACTATGTGCACTCAGGTAAGTGGAATCAACATATAAGACTCTAACATTGCTATATTAGAGTCTTATATGTCAATTATATCTACCTGAGTGCACATAGCCACTTCCTAGATCATTCTTGTTCTTCAAATCAAGAGAAATAGAATAGCAGCTTCACAGTAAAAACAGCAGCACTGAATAATAATAGCACAGTCTCATTCTCAAGTTTCGAAAGCAGAATCAAGTCAACAGTTTGCATTGCCGTCAAGGTTACAGATCGAAATAAGATAAGAAAAAATGAATTATTGCCGATCGTGAAATCTCCAAATACCTCATGTCGAATTGTCAATGGTGATACATTAACAGCCAACAAGAAAAACATGAATGAAGGTAATACCAAAAGCAGCAAAAACAATTTCGGTAAAGATAAGAAGTCATATATGTGATGGAGTTTTGACATGAATGCAATAAAGAGAACTGAAAAAAGAATACACTACTTCAACCATCGATGTTATGTGAAGAAAGAAATGAGTAAAAAAAGAATTAAATTATCATATGGTATTTAATTTATACAATTGATTACCATCGCATATATGGACAATTAAAGGTATTAATAAGTTAATTTTTCTTATACATGTGTCAATCAATTATCAATATTCTGATTCATTCTTTCGTGATGAAAGTTTAATAACAATGCAAAAAATCTCTTGTAAGAATTCTCAATACAAATCATTATCATTTGATTATTATGTATTGTTTTCTTTTCATTACTTGCCTGTAAACATAGTCTCATTCATGCATAATAAGTTTTTTGTGAGTATCGATTTTTTTGTACAGAAAAAACATTGAGATACACTGTAAAGAAAAATTCTCGATCAAAAGGGTTTTTATTTCATTCAATTCATCACAACCAAATTCAGTAAATCAATATCATGTGTAAAATACCAGTTGAATACGTTCTAACCCGTTTGCAGTATTGTTTTCTCCTGAGTCTCGTATTTATGTTCAGTAAAAAAAAAGTTTGCAGTGTTCGCATTTGATTAGAATTCTTACACGAAGAGATATGCGTAAAAACTTGATCCCAAAAAAGTCTAGTCATGTGTCTTATCACGGAATCTTTCCAACTTAAAAATTATTTTTGAGTTCGGACTCTGTGTATTAGGTAGACCTCAATGAAGTATTAAACACTTCAAAAGGATAAGGATCCTAGATCTTCTCTGCAAAGTCATAGTTGCCTTACTAAAATTTTAACCTATAGGAAGAGGAGAATAGCCATCAATTCAGAGCAGCTATATTGTTAAGTTTTCTTCTCGATAGTAATAGTTAGCCATAATTTGAGAAAGTATTTGTCTAGTTGAAAGGATTTTCTATAGGGATTAGTAAGTCCAAATACTCTAAAAAAACTGCTTGAATGAGGATATACGAAAACTCAACATTCTGTTTGCCATTCGAAGCTTTTAGAAAAAAAGTTTTATTTTATAGATCAAATGATTCTAAGCAAAATAAGATGTATTCAACCTCTTTATCGTACTACATTCAACTGACAGAAGATCTAAGGGAAGTTTTTCTCTCTTTCTATTGAAAATCTCAGTGTTTTTGCCCTGTTTGACACTTTGGAACTTTCTGTAAATTGAATACAATTCCATGGAGAAGTCAGAGATATCTCATCTTGCTTACAATTATTTGTTCTACCAAATAAAATATTTTTTCTAAAAGTTTCAAATGAAAGCCAGAAAATTGGTTTTGGTAGTCTTGGTTTTTCGCAGACCTTTATTCAAGTAGTTTTGCTGACGTCTTGGGATCTTCGAATCGTGATGGAGAATCTTTCCAGTTACAAAAATTTTTTTTTTGAGATTCTTGCTAGCGATTACTATCGAGAGGAAAACTTAGAAAGACAACTATTCAAAATTTTTGTCCGCTACGGTACCTTGTTACAGACCAAAAGTTTAGATGAACAGCTGCAACTTTGTAGAGAAAGCCTGGGTATGCTTATTCTGGGAAAGTTTTTAATACCTTATTAATGTGTACCGTATGAACAGGAACCGAACTCAAAAGCGGTTTTGCAATTTGAGAAAGTTTCGTCGTTAGTTTACTGACAAATATACAAAATTTTCTTTCTATCACCTAGTGTCATCTGTCTGAGATGAACATCAATGGTTATGTTGTTGCACATGAGTCGATTATGATTCAGTCGATGAGATAGTAGAATGTCATCCAATCGAAAGTTTTATAAACGACGCGTCACATCTCTATAATTCAGCTGTATGCATACAGCTGAATTTTAAGTTTTTATGAGAAAAAAATAAGCAACGAGAAATTTTCAAAATACCTTAAACTTCATCTTATTCTATTTAATACTTTTTTTTTCTGATTAAAGATAATATTAATTATAATTGCAATAACATGGCTCGTGAAGATGAATATGACTACCTATTTAAAGGTGAGTTATTTTGAATGTAGAAAAAAAGAAAAACTTGAATTATCGAGTATATGTTTATTACATCTAGTGGTGCTTATCGGAGATTCAGGTGTTGGAAAGAGTAATTTATTATCACGCTTTACTCGAAATGAATTTAATTTAGAAAGTAAAAGCACCATTGGTGTCGAATTCGCTACACGGTAAAAACAAATAAAGTCTTTTGTTTTTTTTTGTATCTATTTGTATCTTCTTTTTCAGAAGTATTCAAGTTGATAAAAAAACAATCAAAGCACAAATATGGGATACAGCTGGGCAAGAACGGTATCGTGCAATAACTAGTGCGTAAGTTTCTTAATTAAATTTTTAATGAGTTATATGTTTTTTAAATTATAAAAAAATAATCAAATTAGATACTATCGTGGAGCAGTTGGTGCTTTACTTGTTTATGATATAAGTAAACATAGTACATATGAAAATGTTGAAAGATGGTTAAAAGAATTACGTGATCATGCCGATTCAAATATTGTTATTTCACTGGTAGGTAATAAATCTGATTTACGACATTTACGTTCGGTACCAAGTGATGAAGCTAAAGCGTTTGCTGGTAAATAAATAAATTGAAGTAGTCATTATTTAAATAAACCTTTTTTTTTGTAATATTTTAGAAAAAAATGGTATTTCATTTATTGAAACATCAGCTTTAGATTCGACAAACGTTGAACAAGCATTCCACACAATACTTACAGGTAGATTCAATTTTTTGTTTGATATTTTTTTTTCAGATAATTTTGTTTGTTTATTTGAATTTTAGAAATTTATCGTATTGTTTCTCAACGTCAAATTCAAGATCAAATTGGACATTCAGGTATGAGTGGAGGAAATCCAACACCTGTTCCAATTAAACTTCGTCCAACAGATTCTGACTTTAAGAATGGATCATGTTGTTCTTAGATTATGCTTTTTTTCTTTTCTTTCTCATTAATCTATCATTTAAAACTTGATCATCTTCTTTCTTTCTTTCTTTCGTTCCTTTTTTTTTTCATTATGTAATTGGATTCTGTTCTTTTTGTTGCTCATCTTTGATTATTACACACTTTCCTTTTTCTTATCACGTGTTCACTTTTTCGAAAAACAAAACAACAATCATTCATGCGATGTTTTGATTGAATTATTATCGTACGCATGAATTTTTTGTTTTTCTTGTCTTTGATGTATGACTGTGAATTTTCGTTCGGCGTGACTGATTTTTTTATTTGCTTATTTACTGTTCTTGAAATTTGTCACACTCATCTTTTTTTTTCTTCTTCTTCTTCTTCTTCTTCTTCTTCTTCTTGCAAATAAACAAAACATAGAAAGAAACCACTATAGATAAATTAATGATTTTTGAAAAAGCAGATATCCACTGATTATCTATAGACTTTATTTACAGACACTTCAGATAGAATGTAAATAAATTTCAGGAAAGAAGTAAATCTTAAAAAATACTACTTTCAAAGTAGATATAGTTCAACTAATATCGTGTTCCGGAACTGAAGCGGCTTTTTTTTTCATTGAGCTAAGTTCAAAAGTTGTGTTTTTAATTATGGCTGAGATCAAAAACGACTTATATCATTCTTGTCGGCTGTTTATTGAAGGTCTTAAGTGAGCTTTAATTCACATCCGGAGAAGAAAAAATTTTGCTGCTTCAAAAAATTTTTGTTGATTTGCAAGTAATGACTAAACGTAAATATTATTTTATTGCTAAGATATCATGAAGAACTAAGAAAGAAAGAAAGAAAGTAAGACCTTTTTATTGAGTATTTGTAGATTGCTTTTCTAATATCATCTGTTATAATCATAAAATAACATTGACAAAACGATAGAGACTGCCAATTTTGATAAAAAAGGATGTCGTTTTTATTAACGAAAAACAAAATTATCATACATATTCGAAATAAAACTACAAGTTTTATTACTGCTATACATAAGTCATTGGGTACTCGAATCCTCCTAATAGATTGAGAAATAATATAATCAATCTGTCAAAGCATCTCGGAGCCTATCGCACAGGTCTTGTTAATAATAAACAATACAAAATTGTTAAAAACTAGAGAATTCACGTCTATTTTCAGTATTTTTTCGGCAATCTGTCATGCTGAAGTATCTTGTCGTATATTTTTACTGATCGACTGCTATAGTTAATCCCTCGAATAAGGGATTGAAGTTCTACTAATGCTTTTCTTCTCTTAATTAAACAATATTTACATCCTTAGAGAATTTATGATTAATGTAGTATGCAGTTCTTCTTTCTAAAACCACATAGAAATCAATGGCTTTCTTTTTTATAGCATTCGAAACTATCAAGCGTTAATATGAAAAAATCTAGAAAATTTCAAAAATTAATTATTTGATGCGTGATTGATTGTTAATTGTTGCTCTAGAACGTTCTATGTAGGAACTTTCCTTTGCAGATCTATCAAAATATAAATTTAAGGAAGTCCTTTGCAAGTTTTATTTCTTTAATTCAAGAGTAACAATATACTTCTATTCTGTCTGAACAATATGGAGATAGAATTTCGACTTAAAAAATTCCATTCAACAATTTTAGAT
The DNA here is from genome assembly GCA_905329745.1 of Rotaria sp. Silwood2. Taxonomy (NCBI): domain Eukaryota; kingdom Metazoa; phylum Rotifera; class Eurotatoria; order Philodinida; family Philodinidae; genus Rotaria; species Rotaria sp. Silwood2. Next base: position 291,202 of record CAJNSZ010000017.1, on the reverse strand, counting down.
CTACTAGCAAACGATCGAGCTACAACATCTACTTAGATTCTTTATTGTTTCTAATCCAATTTCATCATAACTAGTTCACATCAGTCAAAACAAAGTTCTGAAAAGAACACAATGAAATAAAATATTTATTAGCTGGATTAGGTTAAAGTAGAAAAACTGAACAGTTTATTCAGCTCCGCTCGAAGATATCATGAATGTAACTAACTTTAAAAAACATTTTCAGAATCGATATTTGAACTCTAATGGTAATTAAGAAAATTCTTCGAAAAATAAAATGTAAAAGTAACCGATTAAAATTCATTTGATTGTACGGTTCATGTTGAATTCCTTTCAAATTTTTCAACAATCATTTTATTTCGTATGTTCACGACTGTTTGTCAAACCTTTTTATCGAATTAAAAATCGAAGAATTTCAATTTGAAATCTAGCTTTTAAATATTACACACGAAAGAGATTCTTATCAATATTTACTATAATATGTCAAAAGAAAAAACTTTTTTTCCTCATAAAATTTACAGACTTGTTTCAATTATCCTAGAGAATAGATTAAATAAGAAAAGTCTATCTATCATCATATGTAATGAGAAATAAAAACAAAATAGACCAGAATATTTTGACATATACAAGATAAGTTTTTTTGACCTGGATTTTATTGATCATACACAAAAACGATACAAGTTGATTTGAAAAATCTAAAATTTTGTATCTAAATATATCTCGTTTCTAATTTGATTGCTATTTATCTTAATTTGCGTGCAATTTTTCATATAAAATAATCTGATCTAAAAATAAATGTCATCTATTTTCTCAACCACATAAAAATGAAATGTCAATCAATTCATTGAATCTCATAGAATATTCTGGTAATAGTAAAGGCCTTCTGATAGAAGAAAAGAAAGATAATCAGTTTAAAAAAAAAACAAAAGAGATTGCTTTGAAAAAGATTTATTTATCCTAGCCTATATGCCTCATACTTTTTCTATTCTCTTGTAAGTGTTCCCGGCACTGCTTTTATGAAGAAACTCATTTTTAGTTGTCACTCACGCTAATATTAATCATCATCCGATTGTCCCATTGTGATCCATTGTGATTTACTATTCTAAGAGAACTAAACCGAAAAGATTCGGGTGCGTTTTTTTTTTGTCAAGATGAGCTTTAACATAAAGTTATTACGCGTACATATCAATTGGTCAAAAATCACGATTACTACCGAACTTGTTCGTCTTTTTTTCATTGTATATATTTCAAATAAAATTTACATAGTGTCAAGATGACTAAGCCAATCATTACATTTATCTTGATATGTATGTGTTGATAATTTTGATGAATTACCAACAGCTAAAAGTGAATATCCATCACTAGTTAATAATCTATTGTCTGGTTTAATGTATGATGCATGATATCCACTTTCTGAAAGGTCAAAAAAACTTCCATACAATGAATAACGTGATGATGAAGCAGCAGGAGAATATGTACCATTATTTGGACCAAGAAACTCCATACCAACATTAATTTTAGTTGATAATGTTTGTGAATAAAATAATTTTTCATTTGAAAAATAATTATTTGGATATGAATATGATCGAATAAAGTAATTTTTCAAACGATTTAATGATGAATAATGTATAGCACCGGATAAATCTTTATATGTTTCACCATAATTTGGTAAACTTAATGAACGTGATACAGATTGTTTTTTCGATGATAATGTTGTTGTTGCTGTTGTTGTTGTTTTTGTGGTTGTTTTGATTAATTCTTCATTATCTTCTGACGAACAATTATCAATAACAAATCTAGGCGTAGGATGAACTGAACGTATATTATTTGCCATAATCTATGTATAGAAATAAACGTCAAACGAATTCAATCATATTCGATTAGATTTTAGTGTATGTTGACATTTAGTAGTATAACGTATTTCCGTTCATTTTTCTCGTAAGTAAATGGCAAAAAAAGGGTAATGTCATTCATTAAGTTCTATCATAAGCCAGGAATTCCGTAAGAACCCTTTTAAACTCTTTGAGTATAGCGTTTGCATAGAATACAATTTTGGTACACGACTCTATAATATTTTTTTATGATTTCAAAAAAAAGTAAAAAACAAAAAGAAAACTTATACTTTAACCATTTTGTACTAACTTCGATAGACTCAGAAACATATTTTGTATTCATATTTTCTCAGATATTTATCTCTTTAGTCAATTGTAATGACATATCCCGACAGATCTTTAGTTGCTTTTTTCTCTTCCATTTGCTCTATTTTTCTGAAATCCGATTGTTGATTTTGTCTGTTCCTCTTGACAAAAGAGACTTAGAGAAAAAAAGACGAAGGAAAAAAAGATAGATTCTCATCTTGAGTGTATTCACTATCATTCACATATTTATTAATATATGGAATATATGGAATATATTAATACAAACACACACACATACACGAACAACATTCTCGGATGTCTGCATTTTTCAAGTGAAAAATATGTTTGTATTGTTTTTTTTTTAGATAATAATTTGTATCCGGATTTGAAATAGTCAATTTTTCACGAATAATATAATAGAATAAGTAAACAAACATTTTTTGTTTAAAATTACTATTTCAAACAGGAAAAAGAAAGGTTCCTCTTTCTATTTAACGGCTGGCTTGATAATGTTTGTGTTATTTTAGAAAATCTGATTGATTTTCACTTGGATAACATAAGAAAAATGTTCTCTATTGGTATATCTGTTTTTTTTTTATAACGACTTAATTTGATTATTAATAGACAGTCTATTCTCAAGAAAGAGATTGAACAGAGTTCTTATGACCGTTTCTTCCAAGCATCACAAGAAATATTAACAACAAAACTCGATGAAGCTAATTCTATTTTTCATTAAAAAAGAAAAAAAAAGGCTTTTAGCAAATGGAAGTTTCGTGGATAAGATAAAAATATCATACTGTGCATAGTAGTAAGCTTTTGTAAATTTTTCAAAAGATCTATCAGATATTATCGAAGTTTGTTTTTAATGAAAAATCGTGACTGATATTTTTGTCTGTCAAAATCTGTAGGACGGAAGAGTTCTAGACTTCCTTTCTATAGGCCTCGACACTAATTGATAACAACATTGTGACAACTATAATCTCTAAAATTTTCAACCTCAATCTATTACTATGAAACATCAATGAAATACTATTATGAAAAATATGTGTTTTTCTTCTTACGTATCTTTTTTTTTTTCAGAAAAAAATTCTTTCTACTATTTTTTTTCAAATTGATTAAAAGAAACTATTCTCATCTTTAACATCATATTAGTGGATAAAAACTATATCGAAAGTATTCAATTACATATTCTTTGAATTTTACAATGATCTTTACTCTTTAATTATTAATTATACTTAAATATAAAAATACTTTGCTTTATATTTCAAATATATCTTTTTTTTTTTCTAAGAATCTTATCATACTTTCTAGCATTTATTGTTACTTTGACTCCTACAGAATGAGTCATTTTGAAAAATCGTTTGTAAATCATTCGACTGCAAAAAAATAGTGTACAGTGAGAGTTTATCTATTACTGTTAAGGGTGACTTCGCTCTTTTCATCTTATCTTCTTTTACACAGTAGTCGTTCGTCACTATCAAGTCACATCGTTTTATCTCTTTCATTTTCTGTTTTCTCTGATGTGTTTTTTTCCGTCTTTCTCTTTAACGTAAGTAATCAATTCTACGGGACAAAGAACAAATATATTCGTGTTACATATCTCAACAAGATAGCGAACAAGTGAAACACGTTATATATTTTCAATAAAATAATCTCAGGAGTAATATAATAGTGTGACTAGCATATGACAACTTCTACTTGACTGAGAAGAGAAATAAAACCATCTATGTAAACTGCATACGTAAAGCAAAATAATCTTCACACATTATGTACAGAAAGTTTCTATTAAAGAGAAATATGTGTTGCATCAAAGTGAAGAAAATATTACTCAAAAGAAAAACAAAGAAAAATCACGTCATTGTGTCCTATAATGCAAAAACAAAACTGAAAAATTATAAATCGAATTATTCCACTAAAATTAATATACTTTTTTTGATTATTAGTTCTATATTGTTTTCTCATGTTATTTATTTTCTTTGTTGAAACACATGTGTCTTTATTAATAGAAAATTGTGTTTACATAGCGCTCGAAGATTATTATACTTGATGTTTACAGTCAACATTCATTACTTGATTTCTACTGAAAACAATGTCGAAGTTGTAACATGCAAGTCAAATTGTTAGATTACCTATGAGATTATTTTATTGCAAATATATTTTATATTTTAGCTGTTTGTTATCCTATTGAGACATTTAACATGAATGTATTTCTTTTTTGTACCGTAGAATTGATTACTTACGTTAAAGAGAATGACAGAAAGAAAAATATAAAAAAAAACAAAATGAAAGACACAAAGCGATGCGACTTAGTAGTACCGAACAGCTTTTGTGCAAGAGTAAAGAGAAGAGAAAGAAGATGAAAAGAGAGAAATCATCCCTAGCAACATATTAACTCTCTTCAAATACTATATTTATTCGAGTGTATGATGTTCTGCCAGCAGACTTACTGTCCATTGATTACATAAAAAGAAAAAAAAATATATATATATATTCTAATTAGTCTTTTTTCTTATCAGAGAATTTGTTGTCTGTTGGAGAGAGAGAGAAATAAGTAGTGACAGTGGGTGTGATAGAGGTTAGTGTATAGTGAAGACACTGACACTAACCCACCCTCACCTTAGCTTTGTCCTTATTTCCATCCCACATTCACTTTGGTAGTCATTCGCTCATTTTGTCTTGGTTCAAGCAATCAACGAAAAGTGAATTCCCATACAGAAAAAAACATGATCAATTGAAAAATATTTTTATGTAATCAAGGAACAGTAGAGATTGTATAAACTATTTCGACTATCAGATAATCAACAAACTTACTATGCATATAATTCATTGTTTATTTATGAAATGGATGATTTATCTTGTCAAGAACACTATTAAGAAATCTAATTAATCTTTTGGGGTCAAATAATCGATATTGAACTGCATAAAAATATACTCAAGAAAAAACATGTTCATAAATTTCTATATTCATATTATCTACAGGTGTACTATATTCTCTAACAAAACCAGCAGAATATATATAATTGAGAAGAGATATCTATTAATCGATTTTTCCAAAGAACTTTTTTTTTTTTCGATAGGACAAAATAATGTGCTGATACGTTTTAACTGTTATTTTTGATAGAGTAAAAAGAAAAATTTTTCTATAGGATGATTGTTTTTTAATAAGAAGACTGATGCGTGAGAGATATAGGATATTTTGGCTATGTACGAATTGATACCGAAAATTAAGCCAATTAAGAAAAAAGCGGTAGCAATTTGGAATGAATAATTTTACGTTGATTTCATTTTTTATTCGATTCCAAATTGAGACCACTTTTTATTGATTAGTTATCGATGTATATGATTGATGAGTTGTACTGTAATGATAATGTTGATATATAAGCCTAAAAAAAGATCGCTAGTGAATATCACACAATGGATACGAAATTTGCTTGGTCAACAACCGAAAAAGGTGAAAAAGCCATTCTATACAATAATTATTTATATCATTTAAAACGAGAAAATAAGAACACTTCATCACACTATGTCTGCACTTTTAATTCGTGTTCTCGATCTATTACATTGAAAAATAATGTAATTATAAAATCAAATGCTGAAAATCATAATCATGAACCGAAATTGCCAGAAAATGTTCAAGCAGTATATTGTGGATTGAAACGTCGAGTATTAGACGATGTAGATCAGCCTATTTCAAAAATTTATGAAGAAGAAGTAAAAAAATTCGTAAGCTCTTGTCTGTTGCAATTGTACCGAGTATAGATCATTGAATTTATTGTTTAGCGTCGTGAAAACGGAACAGCTGGCCCTGTTCCAGTCTTTCAGGCGTGGAAATCGACATTGTACTCTATTCGTAAAACAATATTACCCCCGACACCACTATCATTATCATCGATTATAATTCCTGAAGATATGTATTTTAATAATACGAAACAGGAATTTTTATTTTGCAATTCATCAACACCAAATAAAGTTATAGCTTTTGCATCAGATCAAGGATTAAAACTACTAAGTAAAAGTCCACATTGGAATGGTGATGGCACTTTTCGAACATCACCTGCACTATTTACTCAATCGTACTATATACATGTATGGGATGAGTTCAGTATGAAACCAATAATTTACTCATGTTGTGAGAATAAATCTGAAAAATGTTATCGCGAGTTACTTCAATCATTACTTACTCACGCAGAAAAAAAGAATATTTCATTAAATCCATCATCGATTTTAATAGATTTTGAACAGAGTATGATCAATGCTATTAATGATGTATTTCCACAAGCATTAGTTAAAGGGTGCCACTTCCATTATGCTCAAAATATATGGAAAAAAGTTAAAAAATATAATTTAGTAAAATTATCAAAAGAAGAAAATATTCGTCGTCAAATAGCTAATATTATTGCGTTACCTTTAATACCTCCAAAGGAAGTTGATAATTGTATGGAAAAGATTATTGATGAATTATCTAATTATGATTCAACATTGAATAAATTAACTGATTATGTTATCAAAAATTATATTGAAGATGCTCGATTTTCTTTAAGTATGTGGAATCATTTCGATAACATTGGAGAAAGACCACGCACAAACAATCACCTAGAAGGTTATCATCGACAATTAAATGCAAGAGTCAGAACTAATCCTGACCTGTGGACGTGGATTAATGAAGTGAAGTCATCAGAAGAATCTATCATGTGTCGTTATGAGCAAGAACAAGCACAACAGCGAACAACAAGGCCAAGGAAAGGAAAATATATACAATATGATATGAAACTTATGTTAGCAAAAAAAAATATATTCAAGATGAAGATTTTGATTCATATCAAAAAGTTTTGCGTGCTATTTCTCATCGCTATATCTACATTATAAAAGATACTAAAGATAGTAGTGATGAAGAATAATTTTTTTTCTGTAGTCGTTTTTTCAATAAATTTTTTTCAATCAAAAGCGTTGACTAATTGATAATTTAAAAAGTGGTCTCAATTTGGAATCGAATAAAAAATGAAATCATCGTAAAATTATTCATTCCAAATTGCTACCGTTTTTTTCTTAATTGGCTTAATTTTCGGTATCAATTTGGAAGCTACGGATATTTTTATAATAATATAATCAAAATGATTCATTATTTCAAAGGAGACATCAATAACCTTTTTTTTGTAAAATGACATGAAATTCCTTGTTTATTTTTTGTATATTAGTAAAATCTAGGTTGTTACAATTACAGATCTCATTTATGTTCTTTTCATCAAATAATGTGGAATTTACATGCCAGTTTTTTCGTATAGCAATCAATGATATATGAAAATATATCCGTAATTCTTATAAACATTTGTTTAAAGAAGAATTATTATCAATATCTTATAAGATGATTTTTTGCTTTTTAATTATTTAATTTTTTTTATGAAAAGATTCTTTTGTTAACAATTTTGTTTCTTTTCTTTCCTTTACTTCTTTGTAACATGCAACATAGAATGAGTTTTCACACATATCTTCAGTTTGCTATAATGAATTACTTGATTATAGTTCACATTTATTTTATCATGAACAACAGATATTACATATAATCGAAGAATATTCGAATAAAAAAGGATAATTGAATTCGTTGTGACAGTATATGAGAAAGAGAAAAAAGAGCTGAAATAAAATATATGAAATAGACACACAACCAGAGGACTATTATCAAAGATGTTTGAATCTATAAATGAAAAAGAAAAACAAATGTAGATGTCATGTTTAAAACAAAAGGCATCATTCTAAAATAGAAATGTGTATTTTATATTGAAATTAAATTCTAGTATGGTCATAAGCAAACATAGTCGGTTGTTGTTGTTGTTGTTGTTGCTGTTGTTGATTGTAATTCATATCATTATTAGTATTATTAATAATTCTAACACCATGTTGTTGTTGTCCTTGATAAGGATAAGACATTTGTTGTTGATAATATAATGGTGCATTATATGTTGATGGTGAATGTATTGATCGTGTCATTTGTTGTGGTTGAAGTTGCTGCTGTTGTAATTGTTGTTGTTGTAATTGTTGTTGTTGAAGTTGCTGCTGTTGTAGTTGCTGCTGTTGTAGTTGCTGCTGTTGTAATTGTTGTTGTTGAAGTTGCTGCTGTTGTAATTGTTGTTGTTTTTGCTCAGGTAAAAATTGAGCTGATGTTTGAAAACTTCCACTTTGATGTTTTTGTGCAATAAATTGTTGTATAAGTTGAGGATCAATTTGACCGTGTGGATCTTGTTGTCGAAGTGCACTCCAATCAATAATTGGTTCTGTAAATACAGGTGCAAATTGTTGTTGATAAGCTCCTTGATTTAGTGCACCATAAGATGCTGAACGAGTTAAATCCATTTGCATAGGTTGTACATGTTGAAAATTCATATTGTAATTATTTGGCATTGGTTGATTATCTGAACCAGTTCGTTGTCGTATTGATCCCTCACGATGTGTTAAATCAACAGCTGGATGCCATTGTTTAGGTAAAGTAAATGGTTGTTGTGTTGTATTCGAAACTAATGGTGCTGATGATGGTGGTATAAGACGTGTATGAATTGCATTAGATAATTCACGAATATCCGAATCATTAATTGTTTGATTATCTGGTCCTAGATTTGTAATCATAAATTCAATACGTTTACCAGATGCTGTTATATATTCATAACGACGTTGTGGTTCAAGTATACGTATTTGTTCAATATTCATTGATGGTTGGTGATCATGAATTGATGAACCTTGATGATGAAATAACATTGATTGTTGTTTTAATGGTATACGTGGTGGTGGTGGCGGTGGTGGAATATTTTGACGTGGTATTTGTTGTTGAGAACTCGTTGGTGATTGTTGTGAACGAATTTTTGATAATACTTCTGGATCATCAATAACATATTCTCGAATAAATGTACCATCAGCTTGTGGAACTTCTCTTGCTGTAACACCTGACATTTTAATTAAATCATCAACACCATCAATTGATATTGGATTTCCATTTTCATCAATAATTTCATATTGTGAATTTATTTGTTGTTTAGTTTCATGTATTGATGATATTGGTGTCAATGTTTCGTGATGATGACGATATTCTTCACCTTGTCGATGTATACGTTGAACTTCTTCATCAGCGTCATCAGCTGAATTTAAACGTCGAATGGATGAATTTAATGTTGGTTGTAAATGTTGACTATTTAATGTATTTTGACTTGCATTTGAAGATATTCGAGATGCAATAGGAATTTCAATATTGTTTCGATTAATTGTTGATAAATCCGTTGATCCTCGTCGATTTCTCGTATATAAATCATTTGTTTGTTGATCAGAATTTTGACGTGTTGTTGTTGTTGTATTGCTACTAGCTAAAGATGATGACGATGGTGATGCCATAATATTTATTGAAGATTTTTGTTCAAATTTAGCTTTTATTTGTGCAAATTTATTTTTTAATGATTGTTGTTCGTCGTCTGAACCTGTTGTTGATGATGTTGAATCGATTGATGGTTTGATTTCTTTAAGTAAATTTGGATCGTCAATAATATATTCTAAATAAAAATAACAAGATAAGAACAAATAATATGCGTTATTGTATCATGTGAATAAATAAAGGAAAAATGACGTATATATTCACCTCGTACAATCGATCCGTCTGCTTGTTTTATTTCACGTACATTTGATGCATAATTTCTCCAATTATCACCATAACGATTTTTTATTGTATCTGCGTCATAACGTTGTATTTGTTCGTTAGCAAATAGTTGATCATCATTATTATGTGCTGATGAATAGAAGGACTGTGGATTTGTTCTTGTTGTCATTATTATCTATTTTTAGTCTATGGATATGAACTTGGATGTTTAAGTTAGATGAATAGGATGAGAAGAAAAAAGAAGAAGAAGAAGAAGAAGAAAAAAAGATATTATTGTGCATTAGAGCGTGACGAATCACCTATATACTTCAATGTAAAACATTATTGAAAAGTGTAAAGCAATTTTTTTCCTTTTGCCTTATTATATTGCAATCTTGTCATTACTCTCGTTAATGAATTGAACTATGATATAAAAATATGACACCTTTCATTTGCTTATAAACATTAATTGAAAAGTTGTTTTTGTTCTTTCTAATCTTTAAATCAATCAAAGAAAAAACAAAAAAAAAAAAAAACACAAATATCTTTAACAATGCAAGAACAAAAAGAAAAAAAGACCAGTTTATCTATTCTATTTTAAGATGGTTTATCTGATCTCGTATCTGATCATAAACAGGTGATACACGATAACCATAAAATCTTGCTTTTTCTAATTCACGTTTAACATAATGTTCAGCATTAAATTGTTCAGCTTTACCAAGTATAATTGAATTTTCCATGTCAAATAATTTGCCACGACGTTTTATTTTTTCGCGTAATTTTTTAAGTAAATCATATTTAAATTTTTTTAACCATTTCTTTTTATGATGTAAACGCATACGACGTGAACGATATGCAACAGTATTTGTTAACCGACTCGGATGATTACGTACACGTCTTTGACGTTTATAACGATAATTTGTTGATGTCCAAGCACATTGAATTTTTTCATTTGTTATCGATGGACAATCATAATAAAGAAGATCATCATGCAAAGAACATTTATCTAGTATAGATATTGTATTTGTTGTTGTTATCGAAGCTGGAAGTATAGCAGGCATCGGAACTCTCTGTGAGGATGGTAACTGTTGAGGTAAAGGTATACGACAACTAGTAGGTTGGTATCCAATTGATGGAGATATACTAGCTAAAATAAAATAGAAAATTATGATGTTTCTTTTAAAATTTTAATATTCATACTCGATAATGGTGTCATATTTAATCGTCGATATAAACATGTTCCAAATTGTTTTCCTATTATAGAAATTCCAAAACATTTTCTTAAAAACATTGTTATCTAAAGAACGAAAAACAAAATGAAGACTATTACACACATGTAAATATAACTTCAAATCATCTTCGTCAATGTCTGCTTGTTCGATTTTACTTTTTGTTATTTTGCATTTGTATACCAACAAGTTCAAATAATGCGCACACACAAAAAAAGCAAAACAAATAGATATAGATATAGATTTAAAACAAAAAAGAAAACGATAGAGATGGCCTAACAAAAAAAGAAGAAAAAAAAATATCAAACTTTATATATTTTTTTTTTTTTTTTGTTAATATGCATTGCGTCAACTTATATAGTGGCTATTACAATGTGGTATACACACAAAACAAGAAAATTCACATAGAAACATATGATATAATTGGAGTTATAAGATATATATGAGGAAATTTCTTCGCCTTGGCTCTATTCATCATCATCAATTTTCGTTCTCTTTACTTATACATATATAAATACAATCTGTAGAGAGAAAAAGAGATATACACATACACACAAAACTGAATAACAATCAAAAAAGAAGAACGTATGTGACTTTATTTTGATAGATGAGCAAAAAGGAAACAGAAACAAAAAAAAAACCAATAGAGAGAAGAAAAGGTTTTCAAATGATATTCATATAAACAGCCCGAGAAGAAGAAGAAAAATGAGTTGATTATTTCAAAAGAAAAACAAGCAAGCCGGATTGTTGTATTTAGTGGCGTTGTTGATCGATTCGGCTTACTTTTCGACATTCGTATAATTGTTGATAAAATTCATTTACTGCCGTATTGATAAATTCGACGGACGGCGCTACGATTAATGAAATTAAAACAAAAAAAAATCAGATTTTATCATAAAATAATTTAAGATTTCAAAACGAAATTTGACTTCATTTCGTACATATTAGATTCGATGAACTCTAACCACAATTAGAACTCGTCGGGTTCAAAAAATTTCGATCTCGAATCAGAATCCTACTTTTAATATTCTTAATGGAATTTTTCAATGCAAATCTAATAGTTGTTTCAAAAATACGAGTTGTTCTTTTTCGATTATTTGTTTTCGGTAAGTATCATTTTCCACACATTTCTCAAGTAATTTTGACAGAAATCTTATAATAATCAAGTTATAACTGATACGTACTCTTGAGTAGAGTCCGTGAGACGTATACCTTTTCCACAGTGGACAATTACTATTAAGAACCGTGAATATTACTTATTTTCTGCCATACGAATTATTTCTATGGAAATATTAGCTATAAGATTGATAAAAAAAGAGAAATTCGAAAAAAGGACCATTTCCAATCACTAGTGAATCTACGATTTTCATGAAAGGGAATGATTGGGTGAGATTGGAGATCGATCATGATCATAAAACGTGTTTTGAAGCTCATTCGACGTAATATCAGCACATTTTTAGACCGTTTCTGAAGGAGAGAGGGGGGGGGCAGAACAGGAGGATCATCGCTCCTTCTAAATCCGCTATTGTTTCCAATGTAAAATCTTTGAAGAGAACCCTTATCCTAAACATGTGTGAAAATTTTTTTTTATTTTGAAAATTGACAAATAGTACATCACTCAATACAGTTTCTCACGCTAATTTCAAATATATCTTGATTTTTTTCTCAAAGTGCTTCTATGACAAAGAAATCGTGAAAAGCCTTTAAACACGAAAGTTTTTAGAAAATCTATATTTCAGCTCAGAAATCTTTGCGCTAACTGAGTACATGTCCCAGATATGGAAGAATATTCTCTGAAAATTTCATTAATATTAGACTAGTGAAGAGTAGTGACTACCAAATTTCCTGAAATCCTCTTTTTGGAAAACGAAGAATTATTTTTTCAAAACGAAATTTTTTCTTATGAATCGGTAGAGCAGAGTTTCTAGTTTCACACTATATATGAGCTATTGTCCAACTCTTCAAAAGATTATGTTTTCCTCCAAAGGTACTGAAATTTGACATTTTTTGCGACTAAAGTTTTCTAATGAATATAGCTACTTGAATAATATTGTTTTTACAAAAAAGCTAGTTGTTAATCGAAGTATACAAGTTACTATTCGAATCTTGAAAAAGCTCACTTTCATCTTTTTATCTAATCTACATGCTGTTGTTCACTGTGGGTTCATATTTGGCATCTAACCAACTGATTTTATTTGAAGAACCACGAAGAAACATCATCACATACGGATCGATTTCGATATGAAAACGAAAACTTCGAAACAATATTTCGTGTTGGAATGTCTGCAGATTTTTTTCGGTGACTTCCAGCCAATTTCCTATTCTTTCCGGTGGAAGCGAACAGAAGTTGTGGAGATAATCTGCAGAGTTTTTGATCTGGATTATTGCTTTCGAGTTCCATTGATTTCCGATCGGATACTGTGACTTTCTCGCATGCTTCCGACTAGTTCCGATTAAACTCGCTTGCTTCCGGAGGCCTCAGTCATCGCCTGAGAGTAGTCATTAAGGCGACAAGAAAGTCACGATAACAGACAAAAATATTAATACGAAATAAAATATTTTTTTTATATATTTACTCTCATACAATTATATGCACCTTCTTGGGGAGCATCCAAAATGCAGAGATAACACAATGATTTGATGAATTTATGTTCGTTTTAAATAACTGATCACTTATTTTTCTTTGTGGAACTATACTTTTGCTTCTTAAAATTTACGTTAGCTAATCAGTTATACACAAATATTCTGCATGTTTGTATACAACAACAATCGTTCAATAAACTCAATGATTAATGCGAACACAATATCACGACAGCTCTTGGTCAATTGATTTCATACTAAAGATCAATATTTTAACATGAAAAGATTTAGGAATATTTCAAATGACGGTCCATTGATTTAGTAAGTCCTGAGAAATAAATCGAAACAATTCTATTTCATTCAAACTAAACTGAATTTTCTTTAAGTCATTTTCCTCATGTAATCTTCTACTCTTACTAAGAAAGGAATAAAATGTCACTTCATAATACTTCGTTAAATTACATTGATAGTTCAATGCTATTTCGATTGATGACATCTTATAATTAAGACCGATAAGAGTATCAAACTAATATAAGATAGAAGCAAAAGATGTATATAAACTAGGTCGTTAGCTGTCTGACATTTAATCATCTCTCTCATTTACACGGTATAGAAGGTTAAGAACGGGCGTAAACTGCAAATTTGACATATGACCGATGGCTCATAATAAATAGACCACTTTTGATTTCAACTTTTGAGATATTAAACAATTGTTTCAAAATTGTAATTATGATCTCATTTAGATAATTAATTTAATTCTACATAAAACTGTTGACTTTGTCTTTCGAATGAATTTTTGGCATCAATATAATATTGACGTAATTAACATGCACTCAATTGTATGGATGTGAAAATCAAAAAAGAAGAGCGAAAAAGTTTCAGAACTTTTTAAGAACTGAATCAACTGAAATATTCTATATAAAATTCTTCATCTGTCAATGTAATTTTTAAAGTTTTCGAACAAATATTTAGGATAGAAAATGTCGAAACAGCAGCAAAAGTTTCTTCTCAATTGATTCGAACTATTGTGTTTTTTGATAGATTTAAAATAGCAAAAAATATTCGGTTTCAATTTCACTTATTCTAAACAAAAAAAAACACTCAGAACTATGCTACAGTTGTCAATGCATAGAGAAAACAATTTTCTATGTTTTAATGCACAATACTTTATTTTTAATATCGCTCATGATAAAGACAATCATGTATATCTCTTTTTTTTTATCTTGATAAAAAAAAGGAAATTGAAATTTGACAACTGAATAAATCTTAAGCTCACGGAGTTGACATCGACATAAAAAAAATCTATTTAAAAAAAAACAAAGTCCACAACTTTGTAGAGAATGAGATTATAACCAAAATATAAAACAATTATTTAAATGTCTCGAACAGAGAAATTAAAAGTAGGTCATATCAAATAGAATAATCGTTAATAGTAAAGCTGATTGTTTGGTCGTTTTTTACAAGATATATTTTCATATTACCTGTCAATGTAACACTACCAGTCGTAAAAACTTTGAGAACAACTTTATTGTTTAATCTGACTGTAGCACCCGGATGAATTTCGGGTTCATAACTAAATAAATTCAACATAATAAAAATCATGTATTCTGTGTTTTGATGAATGTTTTTTTTTTTTACCTGACATATTCTGGATACATTCGACTCAATTTAATAATATCAATTGGCCATGGCATTGAACATGTCGCAAGACAATTGACAATACGGTAATTTCGAAACTTGGTTTTGAATCCAAGCCGTTGTAAACATCGAGCAATACGTCGCGCTGCACGTTGCGCATCATCCTCACTGGAATACGCAGCAGTATACACTTTATATGTAATGCAACTACTTTTAAAGTTTTTTATACACACACCTCGTTGTTCCTGTTACTATCACTTTGCCCGATGACCAGACGTTGGCTGAACAATATGGTTTTCGAATCTTCATCAATACCATCTATATGAGAGAAAAACAAAAATAAGAAACAATCTTTGTTTTTAGATTTTTATTTTTTAATAAATAAAACTTACCGCATGATCACGTTTATATATAACATTTGCAGCTTCCATAGCAATTTTACGTAGATTCAATTTACAACCAAGTGCAAATGAACATACAATATTATTTACAAATAATTCTATTTCAGAATCTTGTTGATTACATTCTATATCGATATCATTACCTAATGAAGTCTAAATGAAAAAGATAAAATTTTATTTTGTTGTTTTGTTTTGGATAAAAATAATTTTTTGAAAATTTCCTCATTTTTTTCCACCTGTTCTTCTAAATTTTCACAAGGTATTGGTTGTCGTTGAATTGTTGATGGTGTTAATCGTCCAAGAATAGATGTCTCAACACAAGTATTCAATGGCAAATTATTATTTGAAGATGATATTATTGGCATTTGTCCACTTATTGCTGTATTACTATTATTAATTATTGTAAATGATGGTGTTATATGACGTACTGTTTGTGCAGATTGACGAATAATATTACTTGTTGTTGTTGATGATTGTGTTGCTATATAAAATGTTGAAGAATTTCCATTTAATATTGAAACAACTGATGGTGTTGGCGTTGTTAAAAGCCATGGAGGATTTGTTGTAGAAGAAGATGGTACAA
Organism: Rotaria sp. Silwood2; assembly: GCA_905329745.1. NCBI lineage: Eukaryota > Metazoa > Rotifera > Eurotatoria > Philodinida > Philodinidae > Rotaria > Rotaria sp. Silwood2. The sequence continues at coordinate 275,024 of CAJNSZ010000017.1, read as the reverse complement.
GCGTATGATGATTATTTGATGTATTCATTATTTGAAAACTAGGACGAACAACAGCAGCATTTGGTACCGCAGAAGAAGTTACATTTGTTGTTTGAAACATAATTTATTATCTGACACAAATTTTGGATCGATTTTTTAGAAATATTGGCAATACATATGTTGTTCTTTTTTTTTCCGAGCACACCGTCTGCTGTTTCCCAGCTGATCATGTCGATCGTTGTTATATATCCTATGGTTACCATGAGACAATTATATGTGCCTCTATACATGAGTGTTTTATTGTCCATAGTTTATCGATATTATTCCAAAGTTTGATTCAGAATTTTTATTTTACATTAATATATAAACAATATAATATAAAGTGTTTTTCAAAAATTTTGAATTAATTTTAGAATCTATCCTTTGTATAAATAACAAAAGAAAACTTTTTTCTAAGCATCTTTTTCTAAATTAATTTTTGCATGAATTTTGTTAGTCATGTCTTATGGTTTGTTTAGAAAGAAACGAATATATGAAATATACAGAGTTTCTTGAATAAATGAGTAGTAAGTTACGAGAATGATGAATAATAGCCGAATGAAAGCAGAAGAAATTGACAGGAATAGAGTCCGTTGAGTCCCAAATCTTTATATCTGAATCCAGCTGATCAAACTTTCTCGAATTTGCACTCGAATCGAACGGCTAATTTCAAGGAAATTTTTTAGTTTGAATCTTCAAATTGTTTTGAAGATGCATGATACTTTTAATCGATTATTTGTGTTCTATGACTAGCACACTGCACACATGTATCAGGCAAGTTTGACGATAGCCTGGTAATAAATAAGTCATAGTTGGCTATTACTTTTACAGCATGATTTGTTCGATCGGTTTCGGATTCACTCAATAGAATATATTCAGATTCTGACTATAACCGAACCGGATCGAAGAGCTCTAATTGATAAGTAACAGGAATGGTCACACATATGTCAGGGGTCGCAGTGATCTATGTGTTGAAACCAGAATATTGTAAAACCTATTTTATTATTTCTGTATAGAGCCTATCTGTGTATATCAATGGAAAACATAATAATAAATTTATAACACTTGTTCCTTTAACAGTTACTCAAATCATAGTTATTACTCAATGCAAGCTCGTTGAAATTTATTAACAACAAAATAACATATAGTCTATTTTATTTAACTGTAGACCCTTGTGCTGTGCATCGGTTTCAATCAAATTTTTTAAAACTGTCGTGAAATTCTGTTGAAAATACATCTATTTCGTTCAATAAATATTGCTTTTTTGATTTTCTAGAAGTTAAAGATCGTTTTAATAAACTATTGAGTACAGCATTTTAAATTATTATCAACTCAATGGAGAAAAAAAGTAAGACTTGAGTAGTCTGCAGTATACGATGGTTCACTGATGCTTCGCCGTACTTCATTCTTACTTTGAAGTAGTGAAGTTTCGCTTTTTATCTCTAGTTAATGCTTCTTTGAACATTTTATGTAAGTAAATCTTTTCACCTTTTTCATGAATACAGCTTAGTTTCGTAGTAATTGTTTTTCTTTTTCAATGACAAAGTGCGCTAAATCATGAATTAAGTATTGTATCCAAACAGAGCGTAAACCTTAACAAAGTTTATAGAAATAAAATTAAAACGTAAAAAAAATTTGAAATTTGTACTCAGTACTTTGCTTAAGTCATATTTAGCTTTAAAAAGGAAAGACACAACATTCGTTGAACGAATACAGATAAGTTTTTATTACAGAATTCCACGATGATTTAAAAAATTTGGCTCAAACCGATAAAAATGTAAGGCATCAACGAAAAATGAGAAGTGTTCTTCTTTAGTACTTGCACACCAATAACAATTGCCAATGTAAAACTAGCTGTTTTGAAACCAAAATGAGTTGAAGATTATGAAAATTACTTAAAATCAATTATAGAATAATCCAAAAAAGAAAATATAATTTGAATATTATATCTTTCTTTTTTTTATGAAAAATAGGGTACAACCATTTTAATTAAAAAAACACATGAAAATAGATTAAAAATAATGCAAAACATGCCAAAATCATGGAGACATAGTCCTATGACGCGACAGATTGTGAAATATCAGAAAAAAATCAAGAAAGTAACATCACTGCGAGACCTAACATATATACATATAAACGTAGTGATATTGCAAGATACTAAGAGAGAAAAAAGGAAAAAGATCACGTTAATCAAAGGTAAGGAAAAGGACAACATAAGAATTTCCATTACACGCAATATATTACTAAAGAAAAATTCCAATATCGAATGCCATTACATCATATAACATTCAATAGCTGCAAACTTTGAATTCGATAACTTCTATGATGACAAAAAAGGATTCTTCATAACATGATGACGTTCTATTTTATGATTTTCTTTTTGCTTGATATATTAAAATTTAAACCATTTTTCAAAATAAAAAAGAAATGCATATTCATTATTATTATTCTAGTCCATTGTTCATTTTAACCACGCCAATATTCTATCTATTCTTTATCGACATAAAGAAATAGTAAACTGTTCCCATTTTTTTAAAGGCCCTTTTACATCTGTTTCATATTATTTTATTCTAGAGCCTATGTATCGATCAGTGTTGTAGAACATAGCAATACAATCACACTCAAGGCCACACATTCATTCTTTGTTAACCTTTAAAAGTCGAATGTTTCTTCCAAGAGATATTGGAGTAATTGCTATTGTAGTTTTACCTCCGTACACGAGTGTCAGACAGTACAGTAGAGTTTTAAAAATCTCATTTTTTACTCTAAAAACTTTGTGTACTCATAATTATGCTTTTTTTGATTGATATCGCGTAGCACAACGTCAAGCTATCTGATGAAACTGTTCGGTAATTTTTGTAAATGGCTTACTGACTGACTCATTTCGATCTTATGAAAAAAATGTTCTTTGAAAAGGACATTCAGTCATAAAGAAATGAAATATTCTATCAATCGACGAATAATGACAGAACTTTTTGACGCATTATATGGGGAAATCCTTGGCTACTTTGAGTTCTTCTAAGGACCATCGCACGATATCACCAGAGAATGAACACATGCCTCCTCAATCGTCGAGAATTTCGTGCTGTCTGTGGCAGAATTACTGATTTCAGTTCAATTCTGAACATGGCGCAATATTCCTGGTTTTACACTCTCACAAAGTATTCAGCATCAACTTTGCCCGTAAGCTGAAACCACTATCGAAATCATGAGATGATCCTTCTATCCTTCATAAGATTGATTTCTTGACATTCGATTGGACTCATGTAGTAGTGTAATAATAAAATGGGAAAAAACAAAAATGTTAAAGATATTGCAAATATTGCATTCAATTGGTTCTCACTATTCTATGAAACAAATAAATAGAAGTATTTGTGAGAAAAAGATGTTCTCACGTAAGTTAAAAATGTGATACATTGATGCTGTTAAGACCGAATGTCCCTTCGATAGCATATTTTATCTTCCGCTAAGAAAAAAAGTTTAGTTTTTTAATTATAATATGACCATACTGAGTGTCTAGAATCTCTATTTTTTGTTATCGTCATTAAAAATCGTGCTAGTCTTTTTTAAGGGTTAAGCATCTTGATCATGTTGAAAAATAAGATTTCATAAATTTCTTCATTCTGCAGCTGTTTTCTTTTTCTACATCGTTCAAATAGGTTTTTTTCATATTCGGTTACAACAAATGTTTATCAAAATGTCACTGGAATTTACAATAGTTTGATTATCTTCTATCGCATTTTATTGATTCAAATTACGTAAAAAGAAATAAAACTATGACATAAAAATGTTATGATGGTTTCTTCGTCATAGCATAAACTACTCATGTCAAACATTGTGTTGATTTAATATTAAGTCAATATAATAACCAAACATTTCAAACAAATGATTTTTTTATTATATGCAAGAATAATAAATTTTAAAATTTTTTATTCAAAGGACAATTTCATGAGTACTACTATCATAGGGTTCATATTCAGATAAATAGCATCGAGGTGAAAAATCATTGGACTTTCGATCGTTTCCTATGGAGGATGTCTCAGAATCAATTGATGCTTCAATAATTGGACGAAAAAATTGATTTGAGGAAATTGATGGTGCATTTGACAGTACATTTGTATTTAATGTTGGTATAGGTTTCTTTCTATTATCTTCATCACGTAATCGAAAATAATTTATGATATTGGTTTCAAGTAATTTTAAACGGTTAGTTGAATTAGATTGATTATTATGATAATTATCTGTTAAACGAAGTAAACCTGTTTTATTATTCTTTTCTAGATCGGTCAATGGAGAAAATTGAAATCTTTCAAGAATTGACCTAGAAATGAAAGAATAATACAATTAATTAATAGAAAATCCTTGATTTACAAATTAATGAAAAAAAATATGTCGAAGGAATATGCTTTCTGTTTTTAGTTCCTTGTAATCTACGAACCAAATTTCATCGGTTTTTCATACTCTTTTTTCAACATCAATTAAATTTTACTAGAAAATACTAAATATAAGCTTTAGCAGAAAAATTCAAATTTTACTTTGTTGTTTTTTTTTTTGATACTTTAGTCTGCAGACATTATCTATTGCTAGAAAAAATTGAACTTATCTTTCTTTTTATATTTTGAGACTGGATAGATGTGTGTTTAGCAGGTGCTTCACAGTGAATATCTAGAAACGTTAAAATTGGTGTTCTGTCTTGTTTGACAGTATATAATATCAGAATTATGGAACACTTTTCTTTTTTGACAATGGATATCATCAACTTTAAAGTCATCATACCAAATACTGAAACACCTGCTAAACAAATACCGACAAGATAATCATATGAATAAATGTCTTCATCCTCATTTTTTAGCATCAAAACTATAAAGGATTTTATTTTATTGCATCATACCATCGTTCATTGTATCTTCGATCACGACGACTACCATGCCAATGATGCCATATATTAACAGGTATATATGATATATTGGTACCGTTACCAGCTATTTGAGCTACTCGTTCTCCCCATGCATTAGCTAAACGCCGATAATCATTATGTATTTCAGATGGAATGGTTTCGTCAATACGATTTATTATTGCAAAAGCAAAATGAATATCGCCTGAACCAAGAATAGAAAACTCTAGAAGACCACCTATATCATCAAAAGTTTTACGACGCATTGCCCATGCATAGCCAGGATGAAAATAACATTCCGATGAACGATGAGAATCAATAGGTCTTCCATGCGTAACTGAATAAACAAATGAATAATCACGGCGTAAGACTTGTTGTTTTCCTGATGGTCCTAAAAAGAAAGACAATTGAAATAGTTGTACGATTGGATAACGTTGTAATTGATCAATAGTTAAATGAGGCCAATCATAACGCTATTATAAATAGATAGAATGACAAGATGACATGCATTTTTTTTATAGAAAAATACAATAATATACGAACTTGAAATTCTATATCAGCATCAAGCCATGCAACAAATTCGATAGATGAAGGTAAACGTTTAATAGCAATATTAATTAAGTTTTCTTTTAACCATAAAATTGAAGGAGCTATGATTTGTAAATGTCGAGACTCATTTGAACGTGTGACTTCAAATTTTTGTTTGGGTAGACCTAATTGTTTCTCGTTGTCAAATATGCATTCAACAGTAAATAAATGAATACCACAACGTGACATATGTTTATCAAATTTATGGTATAAATCGTAACGTGATTTATTTTTAATTGGATTAAATAAAACTGTAATAACAGCAAAACGATTTAAATCGTAGTTCAATTGTCCTAGTCGAGGAGAATTTTGTTTTGATAATTGTGTACCCATTGTCTTTTAATTTCTTTGATTAAATTTACACATATATTTACTCACTCATATGTAACTGATGATGAAATGAGAGTTGACAAATTTGGCATAGAAATGAAAGAGAATGAGAATTCAAAATTCGTCTCTTTACAACGATAATTGCTGGTTTGTTTACAGAAGTTGTCTTTAGTGATTCATTGGTAGTTGCAGAAAAAAAAATGATTAATTTCAGACGATCAAAGAAAAACAATTTACTAGTTATATTTGTTGACCTTGAAAGACTAAAGCAGATGCAAGAAAAGCGAAATTCTATATTAAAAATTTGTTATTGTCGAAAACAAGGTCGTTCTGTTTCATAATTCTTTTTTTTTTGCTTTCTTTTTTGAGAGAAATAATGTATAAGTTTTAAAATGTTCGCTTAGCATTTTTTTCTATTAATGAATTAATATAAGAGTATTTTTCTTTCAAATAAATGATCAAGAGGTTTCTTAACATTGTAAAACGAAAAAATATCTTAAATATTTGTAATCGAGCAAAGAACTGTTGTTGATTATTTGATGTACTGTATATCTTAATTCGTCAGAAAAAGTTAGGCCAAACTCGAAACTGACTTTTTCTTAAATAAGAAAACATCAGAGTTTTAATGTTTTTCTTTTTTTGTTTATACGATGGAGTACAATGTGAAGAAAGCATCAGAGTAGTTCAGTTAAATGTTTGCTCTCGAAGTATGAAATACTATTACATTTCAATTATGATTTATAACCTTATATCAAGTATGACAAGTTAAAGACTCAAATTTTTTGTCATATCGATTTTCATTTTTGAGTTTGACTAATACAAATTATGTTATATGATTACAAGAAGTTTATACGTCAATGCAAGCACATCAGTTCGTCCACTACTACTTCAATGAATGTGTTTCTTACGTTTGAAAGTATTAAAAATAGCTTAAAATTTTTCTAGAGCTTAGTTAGGAGATAGAAAATACAACAGTCAGTAATAAAATTAGGGATCCAACCGTGACAGCGGTGTACCGTACCTCCGGTACGCNTACATACAATGGTTGCTCTTCTAAAATTCATACATTTTTTTTCTATTAACATATGTTAGTGTTAGCATAAAAAATAAAGAACGTCTCTTCTATTTCAAGATCTTCTAACAAGAATAATGAGCCATTTTCTTAATGTATATTTTTTTCGACATTTTTCCCTTTCGACATTTTTCCTTTCGACATTTCTACTGCCAACCGAAGAAAGCATCAGAGTAGTTCAGTTAAATGTTTGCTCTCGAATTATGGAATAGTATTACATTTCAATTATGATTCATAACCTTATATCAAGTATGACAAGTTAAAGACTCAAATTTTTTGTCATATCGATTTTTATTTTTGAGTTTGACTAATACAAATTGTGTTATATGATTACAAGAAGTTTATACTTCAATGCAAGCACATCAATTCATCCACTACTACTTCAATGAATGTGTTTCTTACGTTTGAAAGTATTAAAAATAGCTTAAAATTTTTCTAGAGCTTAGTTAGGAGATAGAAAATACAACAGTCAGTAATAAAATTAGGGATCCAACCGTGACAGCGGTGTACCGTACCTCCGGTACGCCGGTATTACGTACAGTTGTGTACTGGTCTAAAGATGTACGCATAGCGATAGGAGCTTGGTTGGAATTCTCGAGTGTCTGTTTTCTTATTCGAGAAGGGTTTTCTTTTCATGGTTTAGTCATGTTTTATAAAACTTGGCTATTTTCGTGAAATAGCCCTTCCCAGACTAGAGCCCGGTTAGATCAAGAATTTCAGGATACGAACTCAGCCGATCAAATTTTGTTGAATCTGGGCCCAAACATGGCAGTACCTAGGATGAGTTATGATAGTCAAAAAGAGTTTTGTTCTTTTTTCTTTATGCTTTTATAAATAACATAAAGGTTTTTTGAATAAAACGAACACGAATTTTACGAAATTAAAATTATAGTATTATATGCGTCCGAATTTTCTTTGGATCTGGGCCTGATCAATACAAATTTTCAGATTCAGGTCCGCATTGAATCTAGTGGACTCTTTCCAAACCAAAAACGTTGAAATGAATCTAAGATTATCGTAGCTTTACCATGCTTTCACCGTTTTCACTATTATGCTGTATATATATATATGCATGCTTAGATCAATGCAACGCTCTGTCTATCATCGATGCACTGCTATTGGAAGTGGACGATGTATTGGTGATTACTATCATCGTTGCATTCTCAATTGAAATATTTAACAATAAATCTTACATCAACAAAATACTATATCGAATTCGTTTGAATCAAAAGTAAATTTATTAGTTTTCTATTTAGTGTTAATAATAACATGAATATTTTGAAAACAAATCAGACTGTCCTATGAAATCAACTATTTTCAATCTAAAAAATTTAATCAAATGTTATAGTCACAGCAAGTTTTCTTGGTTTAATCGTATCCGTAATATCATATCCTCCAGCATTGAGTTCGGGTCCACCATCACCAAATGTAACGAATTGCATAAGTCTAGCACAAATAACTTTTAATTCAAACCGAGCTAAATCTTGACCCATGCATTGTCTATGTCCACCACCAAATGCCAATAGTGCTGACAGATTGTTTTTGTTTTCTGGATCATTTAAATATCGTTCAGGATGAAATTCATTAAGATCATATAAATCTGCCCAATAACGTTTATCTCTTGCTAAGGCATAAAACGAAATCATAACTGAATCACCTTTTTTTAATTGAGCTCCGGTCTTTGGTAATTGATCATCCATAGTTAACGTTCGAACAGTACCTGCTACTGGTACTACTAAACGTAATATTTCACGTAGAACACAGTCTAAATAAATAAGTGAATCAGTTTGTTCAATTGAAAGACGCTGACCATTGTATTCAGAAAGTTCTTGTTTTATTTTCTTTTGTATCTGTGGATTTTTACTCATAAAATGAATAAACCAAGAAAGTGCTGTTGATGTTGTGCCATAACCAGCTGCAAGAAAGGAAAGCATTTCATGCATGACTTCGGTTCGAGAAAGTCCTTAAATAATTGTAATTGAAAAGATCATTGTTTTTTTTTAATCATTATTAAAGAATCTACCTTTTTTCTCTTCTTCCGGTTTAGCTGCTTCAAGTTTTTCATTTTCTTGTAAAGAAGTAACTAATGACGCAATAAAACATGTTCGTTTACGTTCCATTCTCATGTCTATTGTTGTATTTAATTCATGTTCAATCATCTTTTCTAAATATCGATCAATAATAGTTCGTGCTCGTCGTGCTTTAAAATTTAAAAAGAAAAAGATTCGACCTAAAAATGTTGGTAATTGAAGTAATATTTGCATTGTATTTAATAATGAATATAATGCCTGAGTCAATTCATTTTGACTATTTTCTGAATTATCATCAAGTGTTTCTAAATCATAATCAAAAGCAATAAAACCAAATATCGCTAATAATAATTGTTGTGATTGTTCTATCATGTTCAAATGAATTTTTGTTGGATCATTATAATGAATACGCCACCTATCTAATAATTTATCTGTACAATTAATTATTGTATCTAAATGAATAAGAATTTTTCCACGACGAAATAATGAACTTATTACACTGGCATGTCGTTTGAATTTAGCACCTAGAATTATTTATTTGTAATGAGGAAACTAATTTCGTTTTTTTTTCTAAAGTTATATATTAACCTTTCAAGCAAATAATTCCATTTGGATTGATTAGTTTCATATTTTCAGTAAAAAGATCTCCTTGATCATAAATATGTCGATGAGAAAATATATACTGTGCATCTTCAAGACAATTAATCATAATTAAACGCATGGAGCCAAACCAAAATTGATAGACGTCGCCAAATTTAGCTCTCAGTTGTAGAATAACATCTGGCAAAGATACTGGTTTTCGTGAAAGTATTCCAGTTTGAAGTAAATTACCAAATAAAAATTGTGGTGGAATACCTGGTATTGGGCCATGTAATGTAAAATAGACAGATTTTAAATAAAAATATACAACAGTTAAAAAAAGAAAGATGATAGCTAGCGTTATTGAGAACATGTTTTTGTCTATTAAGTATATTTATTTGGTTTAAGACACAAACATGCGAGGACAAAATTCGTTCTTTTTCTTTTCTCTACACCTGATTGGATTTTGTGAATGCAATCGAAAGTAAACGCGTGTTTTAGTTAGTTTTCAAAAAAAAAGTAATAGTAGCACAGAACTCTATCTATTAGCATTTGGGTTACATTCAGATTGGATTAATGTCTGTCATCCGAGAATATTTTTGTCATTTTTGACAGATGATTGTTTATAATATATTTTAGTTTTTTCCTTTTGTCCTATTATAATTTGTCATCTGACGAAAAAGATGTTGATAACTCTTTAAACATTTCGATTTGTTATCTTAGATAAGAACTGAATAAACAATGTCATTTAAATTACCATATAATTATACTCGTATGCATTTGTTTTCTATAACATGCGTATTATTATCCTTTCTAAGAATCGCATGAGTATTTATTTAACTTGACTAATGGAATCATTTGCCATTTAAGAAGATTTTTCCCTTTCCAACACTTTTGGAGAACAGTTCATCAAAAATGTTGGAAACTTCATGGCCATTAGATCTCAGTGAATAATGCAACATTTTTCATAGATTCAGAACTCATGAATGTGTGTCGGTAGAAAACATGGGACTTATAAGAGCAAAAATTTGTTTGATCATCGCCTTTCCGTTCGCAGCTACAATATGTTTGATATGGTTAAAAATATCTTTACATATACCAGACATTATCTGAATTATCTACTTGTTTTGATTTTCTTTTATCTGCTTCCATTCGAACAAAAACACCAAAGTAGTTAGAGCATCCTCAAAAATACATGTTTTTTCCTGATATTTTATTTGAAGCTTTATATATAAAGCCTGGCAAAAATCAAAGATGCACCGTCTTTAAAAATAAACAAAAAGCATACACTCTTAACATTGTTTATTATAACTAGTAGAAAGCTTCGACTTGATTAGATGCACTTTAATCGAGAAACCAAAGCGATTCTTTACTTTTTTCTCGACAAGTCCATTTTTCAAAAATAGCAAAATAATTTGTAAATTTGTATATTTTTTCAGTAAAAATATTCTATATTTTCCAGTTTTTTGGTTTTTTCATAAACACATATTAATTCTTCGAATATAACTAACACATAGAGTATGCTTCGAGACGTAGATAGTGCAGAAAAAAAAATAAAAAATTTTTCGATTGTGAAAGAGAAGAAAGTTTTCTTAAGTCTACATTTTTACTAAATGTATATAATATTATATATTATTTTTTATACTAAACTATTTAAAAATATTAATAGTATCAATGATAAATTATCTGTGCTAATATTCTATCACAATCTATATTGTATTATTCATGACAAAAAAAATACACTTTTGAATTAGCGATTATCTTTAATACTACATCTAAGCATGCATTATATATTTTCAAATCATTGTAGACTTGATCAAAAGAAACACTACTAAAACAGAAAAAAATTGAAAAAGAAATCAATAACTGCTGCACGGTCCGATCATTATAAAGAAACGTCCAGTGTTTAAAATCAAGCCATAATCAAAATGGCAACAGTATCTTTATATTAACATGCTTACAATCAATACAAAAAATCCAAAAGACGAAATATGAGGATGTTAACATATGTGTAATACTAAGATAATAAACTAGATAGCATTTGAATCCCACTCGATTGTTAAATGTAGTGGGAAACTTCAAAAACTGATACTGTATAACGAATGAATAATTGTTTTTATGATTGATTACGATATAATTTTCGTCGAAAAAGATATTTAAGTATTACTGAAATCACGCTTTTTTTTTGTTTCTGTTGCTGTAAATCGAATAAGTAACGCTTCGATCAGTCTGTTTATTGATGTTTGAAAGAAATCGAAAAGTAGTGATTTACTAAGAAAACTCCATTAATCAATACCAATTTGTTTCTAATAAAGACTATCGGTCGATTGCTTAATTATCTGTCTCATTCATTATTTATCATCATTTGTATTCATAGATGTCTAATATATAAGCAAAGAGAATCGCAGCTAACCTTTGTTGTTGTTTTCGCTTCAATTATCTCGAAGCTTAAAAAGAAACAAAATCTTCAAAAAATTGCCCCTTTTGGTTGGTTCCTGTTAGAAAATGGAACATCCACTTGGAAGACAGAAAACGGATGATATAGAATCAACCATGAAATTTTATGTTCACGTTTGAATGATTATTTTCTGACTTTCTGTCTCAAGATCATCGCTGCGGAAAATTACTAATTTTGATGCATCCGGCGAGAAACTAAAAAACAAATCGCTATGCTTCGCATTGCATTGTTAATAATTACAATCTTCGGATATTCTCTATTATCAATAATTAAATAAATGTAAAAACGTTTGAAAATAGCTCAATTCTAAATCTCTTGATATGTTTAATGAAAACGTTTGATTGCATTTCTTTGTCTCTTGTGGGTTTCTACTTTTGGATTAAAGTTGTCAAAATTTGAATTTGTAACATACAAATCAGTAATGTACTGGTATCTTTATTCTTAACCATACATGCATGTTAATTAATACATCAAATAAAATATGATTGATTGTGCTTTGAAAACTCGACACAATTATGTTCGTGTTTTTCTCTTAACTAAGAAAATTCAAAAGAATTAGCAATTCATTTTGGTTCGATATTGACGATAAAGTCGTAGGGAAAATTTCTAACGAAATTCTGCTTTTCATAGTCAATATATCGATATATTTACATAAGAGTGCATTTTTATGCATTAAATAACTAAACAGAACTTCATTATACAATGACAACACAACTGTTTACAAACATAAACATTTTTTATAGTAATGATTTATTCGATTAACGTCGATTCAACTCAATGAAATTTATCATACTAAATAAAAAGCTAATTAGGAAAAATGATAAAAAAAATGAGAATGATATTTATGCTAATAGACTAGATATATAAGTAATAAAACTAGGTTAATAACAACTATGAAGCTATCGAAATTTATTTCTTATTGATATATTTCATATATAAAATGAAGAACATCGATGAAATGGAAAAATATTAATTCAAATAACTAGCCAATATTTAGTCTAATGACAACACTATGACAGGCTGGGTATTATGAGGCTTATATTACGAATTATAAGATCTGTTTTTGTTCGCTGCCAGACTCCAATTAGTTAAGATGGTATCATCTTTCTATCTTTTTTTTTCTGTCACATACTATAAACTAAACAACAAGAGAATGTTTCTTCTTTTGGATTATATCTCAAAAACAGCAATCTATAAGAAAGTCTAAGACTATTGCACAGTGAGAATTTAAATTCTTTAGTTATCTAGAATAATAATCAGTAAACATTAAAGATAAACAGAGGTAGTTAAGGGTATATTTGATACGTTTTTTTTTCTCTAAGTAAATGCTGTAAAATCGATTATATTTCTTCGTATTTGACTCTGATGACCTACACATGCTTGAAGACACATCCTTCAAGGAGAACACTTATCCTAACTTCAATCATCAGTATTTCTACATTAGTATTGACCGAGAATGATATGTGTCAATTTTGTTTTCTTCGTCTTAGCCTTTGAATCCATTAAGACAAATTTATTTTTTATTCGTTAGTTTCTTAACAATATATTTACTTTTTTCTGATGAAATTGCTCATCATCTCTGATAATATTATATTGGAATAAGAAAATGCTGTCGTGTATTCGTATGTATATGCCAGATTTCTTTGTTCTTCTTTCTCTTATTCTTCTGTGACCTTGATGATCAGTGATTTTCCTTGCATTATTTACAAGCTATGAATATGTTTATTGGAATAAATAACTACACCTAAAAGGTCGTTATAAGAGCGAGAATCTACTATGTGTGTATTCATGTGTTAGTGGACTATTTTTCTTCTTCCTCCATCTCTCGTTTTTTTCGCTGCTCCAATTCAGATAAATTTCCATCAAGTGACAAAGTAAACCATACGCATCCATCATTTTATTGATCGATAACGATGATCATGCGATCTGTCGTCTGTGTAATTCTTCTATTCCTGTGCTTATTCGTTCAAAATTCTTCGACTGCGTATCTTCTTTGTACATCAAAATGTTCTCAAATCACTGTTCCATTTCTCGAACCATTTAATATACCTATCGAATGTCAAGATAATAATAATCTTACCGATATTTATGATTATGGTGCCATTTGTATAATTGATTATCGTATTGATAACGACTCAAACAACATTTATATCAATTTTAAAGCTAATAATGATACCTTTATTTTTGAAGCACATAATCAATCTGAATTTCTTATTCAAACAATGTGGTTAGGTTTTAGTCAAAATTCCGGACAACCAAATATAACTCATCGTAGATATGGATGTAGTACACAAAATGATTGTGCACGTCAATTTTATTTCAATACTATTGGACATTTAATTACCAAAGGTCAATTACAAATAGATAAAATTAAGTCAAAATTATATAGACAATCTTTATCAAAAAAGAAAATTTCACTTCGTCGTTGCAAAAATAGTAATACAACAAGTAACAGATCATCAGTACGGTGTCCAGATGGCTTATGTTATATAAATAATATGAATGGAAAACAGTATTGTACTTCTGATAATACTCCAACATTTTTTAGTGAATTTGAATCATATTTACCAAAACCAATAGCAAATGATATCGAATCAATTGAATATAAATGTAATCGACATTTATGTAATAGCAATGAAATGATTGAAATAATTAAAAATATTCTTCGTCATTATACAAATTGGAATAATATTAATAATGAAGAAGATAAAATAGAAGAAGATAAAATAGAAGAAAATAAAATAGAAAACGATCAAATAGAAGAAAATAAAATTGAAGAAAACCAAACAGAAGCAAATAAAATAGAAGAAAAATCATCAACAGCATGTCAAATTCTATCTAATGTTATAATTATTTTATCTTTAATTAATCTTCGACTTTTATTTTAAAATAAAGACTTTTTTTCATTTATCCCTTTAGATTTTCATAGATATTTTGCCTAAATAAATTATTCTTCTATTTTTAATTTATATTTATTGAATGTAAATTGTATAAATAATTTTATTATTAGTTTCGCATTAAATACATAAATAACGACAAAAATTGATAAATATTATTCTTGATTATCCAATTCGGTATCAATTAATGGAAAAAAGATTGTTTTTTTTTTTACAAGAACAAGTTTCAATCAATTTATTTTCTATGACATTTAGAGGAATCTAAATTATGTATTTGTTTATCGTTTGTTGCATATGACAGTGTGATTACACTGACAAGAAATATTTGTTGTCATAATTATACAATCGATTGATTGCTGTATCATGTGCAAACAGCTGTTTATACCCTTCATATCATCAATAAAATCAGGCACATGTTTTACAACGGAAATAGAGTATTCACCTTATACTTCCAAATATATTACAGAAAGTGTCCTGAAATTTATTGATAGAATATTAGATTGTTATTGAAGAAGAAGAAAAAAAAAAGAGATATGATTAGTATGTCTAGAGAATTGTTTTTCTTTCTCAAGTATATTTATACTATATTGAAAGTAATAGTTTTGAGATAGTAGCTAGAGGTTATTTATCCATATACAATATGTTTGGACATATTTGCAGAAAGTTGCCCCAGTTGTAAACAATCTTTTCTATTAATAAGAGGATGAGATTATTGTAAAAAAATAATTAGAATGCAAACATTTTTATTCATATATATTGTTCTAAACATACAGCATAGTCTCATCTTTTTCATTTTCTTAATATGTAGGTTTTAGGAATTTATTGATATAATACGGATGATTAATACTCTGCATGCTATTTATAATAGATGGAACGAAAATTTTGTATTTTCTTAATGTAATGCAACCGCTTTTAAACAAGATAATCAATGACATATTTTACAAATTAGCAGAGATATATAGTCTTTGTTGATCATACAAGATATGAAAGTTCGTAATATTTTATTTTTATTTTTAAGAAAAGTTAATGTAAATAATACTTATCCGTTCGAAATAAGAGAAATCGCTATAGATTTTCTTCCTTGAAAAATTTCTATGCAAGCATATACTGATGATCAAAATAAATGAAACATATCTTATGGTTACATTCATCATTCATACAAGAAAAGTTAACCTCACTTATATGAATGATGAATTGAAACAGAACACGTATTCTGTTTATTTTGATTAAGCGGATATATTACACAATAGTTACTTCATCTTATTCAAATAAATATTTAGCAATACACATAAATTTATTTGTTAATATGTCATAAGATTGTTCTAGTAAGAAATAGTTTCTATTGGTTATAATACACAATTAATTACATTGAAAACTAGCTGGTTTAAGATGAGCAGCACGAAAAAAGTGACTGCCCGATATACGTCGATCAACAGCAGCATTTTTAGCAACAGTTTTCTGAGAAAAATAACTGAAAAGTGTTTTTGTTGTTGTTGTTGTTGTTTCAACTACTTCAGATTTACGTTTTTTTGATGATATTGTACTTGTTGTATTCTCATTTTCATCATCATCCCTTAAACCAAAGCATAAGAAAATGATTACTTAATATAAAAGAAGAAAAAAAAGATTTTCATACCAAGTTACTTTAATACATTTATTTTCAATAATAGTTGATGCCGTTGACCAACTAAAACGAACGAATTTTGGAAAACCAAATATTTTATCAATAGATTCAGTTAAAAATCGTTTTGTTTGAGGATCTATTTACATTAAATAATCAACAATAAAAAAAACTGAAACGTTTTATTTTTACCATTAGGATAACCAGAACCATATTTAATCGATTGTTTTTCTTCTTCAAATTCATGGAATTTCCAATTTTGAACAATTTGATCACGAACTACTTTAGCACAAATACTGGATGCTGATACAATGGGATAAAGTGAATCAGCTTTTTTTGATACTGTTATAGTAAGTTTTGGGTAACGAGAACGAATTTTATTTGCATATTTATCTGGATCACCAACGGTATCAACAAAAACCTTAGAAAAAACAAATGATTTTTCTAGGACGAAGGTGAATATTTCCTTTTTTTTCCTCTTATTTATACCTGCTTGACATTGACACCTTGATCAAGAACTAATTGTATCAATTCAAGTGCTGCATCTAGAAGACAAACGAAAATATTTAATTAATAAAAGATTTCAATAGGTTTACCATGAGATATATCGTTTAAATTGTATTTATCTCTAAAAAGAAAAGCAGAAAAATAAAAAACTTGAATTGCAATGAATAACGAATACATACCGTCTTAACATACATGTTGAGATCATATGAGGCGAAAGTACTTTAAGTATAAAACCGAGATAATTTTTATGTTCTTCATATTTAGCAAATATTGATGAACGAATTTCTTCTGTTAATTGTTTAGAATCTATTAACATAAATAAGACAATATTACTTTCAAGTTGATTTCTTAAAGCAATTTTGAATGACTCATAATAAACTTTTTTCTTCTTTTTATGACACTTCTCAACACATCGGAGCCTTCATTTAAGGCGTATTCAATAGAGAACTTCCTGCTTTAGCAAACTAATGTCTTTGTTTTTTAAATAAATTTCTTTTTTTTTGTGCAAAATTTAATAGATGAGTATCTACTCAATCATCTAATTGTGATTTCCGACTTTCTGCAGGTATTTAGTTAGCCTTGGCTCATCAGAAGTACTTCTGAAAGTAAAGTATCTGACATCAATGAATAAAAAATTGTGTGCTTTCAGCTTCCGCAACCTTTTGCAAGGTTTCTGTTACTGTTGTTCAGAAGAAAAGACTTTGAACCAACATCTAGTAGTATTTTGAGATGGAATCTGTGAAATCATGTTTTCCAAAGCGAGACTTGATCTATGACACGTCTATCTTCATGCTGTCGAATGTAAAATTTAATTTTGAATAAAAATGGTAGCTTTATTAAATTGAAAAATAGAAACATTAGAAAAAGAACGATAGGGTAATTCTGCCAGTATATTTCTTTTAAAGTACAGGAACAAATATGAAGAGATACACAATTTAATAGAGACGTTTTTAGCATATTTAAAACTTCAGTGAAACCTTTATGAAAAAATTTTCGTCTCTTGATCGTTGCAATTAAATGATTGGCTAGTTGTTTATTTGTTAAACTTTACACGAACAAATAACATCTATTTGGAAAACAAAGACAGTCATTTTGTAGAACAGAGAATTCTCTATCAAATGAGTCTAAGACACAGTTTCTAACGTTTTGGAAAGTATACTAAAAAGAGGAAAACTATTGATTATGCGCCACTCGTTAGATATATTTTTATACATAGAAAAAGTTCAGAAATAATGTTGTTTCATTTGAATTTTTTTCTATTGAAGCCCGTGAGAATAGTCTATTTCTATCAATTTATTAGTCATCTTCTAAGTAATTTAGACTAGAGATAGAAGCCAGTGTATTGAATGATGATGGCTAGAAGCATTTGACAGTTTTTTAAAAAGATTTTCTCACTTCTGAAAAGCGTTGATATGAAAATAGGAAGAACATGCTGATAGAGAACGTAATGATAAGAAGAAACAAGGCAAGAATATCTGTAAAAACTAATTCTGCATATCAAATATTTTCAAAAAAAGATTAGTGCCTATTTTAAGTCTGCCATCGGCTACTGGAATATTCGACAAATATTTATGGAAACAGTGACGATAAAACTCGACCTCTAGAGTATTGATAATGGAGAAACACAGCCTGAGGGCTTACACTACTAATTACGACGAATTGGAAGCCTTTGTAGACACTGAATTTCATACGTTTCAGTGTCTCTATTAGTGATTAATTAACAAAACAAATATAATACTGAAAATATGTAAAAAGATAAGATTTTTTATGTAATTCGAATTTTAATTCAAAAATTACAGTTTGAAAATTTGTCT
Organism: Rotaria sp. Silwood2; assembly: GCA_905329745.1. NCBI lineage: Eukaryota > Metazoa > Rotifera > Eurotatoria > Philodinida > Philodinidae > Rotaria > Rotaria sp. Silwood2. The sequence continues at coordinate 256,216 of CAJNSZ010000017.1, read as the reverse complement.
GTTAGTTCTTTAAATCGAAAAAAAATCAATGAAGAGACTTTTACAAAATAGTATCAAATTACCTGCACAACCGAGATCATTCAAAATTGAAAGGTGATCTTCATCACAAAAAAATGCTGAATAAACCATTGGACCTAATAAGACAAGTAGATAAATATTTATTGAAAAACATTTCCATTCCACTGACCAAGAACAGGGCCTCGACCGGCTTCATCAATACCAAGAAAGAATGACTTATCAGTGTCATTATCATTAGTTGTAGGAGTATACGATGAACGTAATATAATATTCGATAAAGAATCTTTTTCAAATTCTGAAGTGTCCATTATCTAGAAAATAAAAATTTTCGTAAGAAAACTTATAATCTATAGTCATTGTTGCTTGTTATTCCAATTCTAATTTATGTAAAACATTGAAGATCAAATCTGAATTTTTTTTTCAATTAAATAAACACTTATAACTATGTATAAATCGAATATCAATTGAAGAATCTGAATTTTCAAGACAAATTTTAACCAATTAAAATATTGAAAGCGATAGAATAGCTTTTATTCAAGACAAGATATTGATTTATAGCAATGCTGTTTCTGTTTGAGATAATTAATATGACATGAAGTTAACACATCGCATAACTTTGTTTATTAAAACTTTAATAAGCTGTCTGTTAGCTAGTGTAATCAGTTTATAAGTTCTTTGCTCTCATATTGTGTTGTATATCTTGACAGAATTGGTTGACTTTAGTTTTCTGTTTGATGGAACTTTTGATAACTAAAGGATAAATATTAAATGACAGACTAAGCAATAGTAGACGCCTTTTTGTATACAATGACAATAATGTTTTCCTTCTTTACTCAATCTATTTTTATTATATCAGTTGTTTCACTAAATCTTTTGATCGAGCGATAGCAACGAGGTCCAAATAGGAAAAAACCAGAGAAGAACAGGAAAAAAAAGATGGTGCAACGAACCGACATCTCTTTTTTTTGTACTTTTAGGATTCTCACCGGCTCATTTGACATATGTCAAGCGTGATTCTAACATAGAATAGAATTATTCAAGCAATCATTTCGCAAGTCTCTTTTCTAATATAAAATCATGAAATAAGTATTTTCGAAATGTATGTATGAATGATGTATACTTCGGTTAGAACAGAAACAAAAAAAAACAATAGGATAAAGAGTCAAACGTGAAGACCAGATTAAATGATGAACCACTATTCATCTGACACGAATGAGAAAATGATGCATCAAAATACTGAACATAAAAATACGATTGAGGTATAATCAGCAAAAAAGAACGAAATGAATGGTCACATGACAAAAAATAAAAGACTAAAAAATACACAAATACAAGGAAAAGGAAAAGAATATGGTCACATCTCATTTATATACACTTAAACTTAAAATGGAATGATATTCATTAAAGAAATAAAAAATGCGAAAACGTTTATCTTATTGACTTTTTTTTTCTTACAAGACAAACAACAGCAACAAATAAATATAAAGGAAAACATCGACTGGAATAATAAAATTGCAATAATCTATTTAAAGACATGTCTATTGTTCTTTCTAACATTGACATTGATTGCCTTTAGTTTGTTGATCATTAACGGTAAGTCTTGTAGTTCCTTTATTATATGCACCTGGTTGATTACCATAGACAGCATTTCCTTGACCAGTACCACTTGAATCATCACTTGCATCAGACATTTTTTCTAAAATAATATCAACCAATCTAAAAAGAAACACGCACACACAAAAGAAGATTTTATACAATAATTTTTTTTCTTTGAATTTTCCATTACCTTTCAAATACAGATTTAACATTGATATTTTCTTTTGCTGAAGTTTCAAAAAATTCCAAACCTAAACAACAAAAAACAATAATAATAACAATATGTTTGAAAATCTTTCATTTCACATAAATATACGAAAGAAAAAAACTTACCGATTGCATCGGCAAGTTTTTTTCCTTCTTCCAAATGAACAACTCTCTCATTTGCCATATCACATTTATTCCCAATTAATATAACCGGGGTTTTTTCCCATGAATGTGTCTTTATCTGTAGAACCCTTTAAAAACATAACACACATCACAACATATATCAAGCAAGAAAAAACCAAAATAAATAAAATATACAATAACAACAACAATTATATATATATATATATATCATGTACATTCAATAGACAATATTTTACAAATTACCCAATTGATCTGCAAGACGTTTGCCTCGTTCTTGTGTCACAGCTCTATCCTGTTCTAAATCGCATTTATTTCCAGCTAGAACAACTTGTGCATTATCCCATGAATACATTTTTATTTGTGTACACCTGAAAATAATCTCAGTATGGTGTTTTTTTTTTCTACATATAGAGATGTTCACATTAAGTGTTTTTTTATTTATTTATTTATCTAAAACACATTTTATCTGTTTTTCTATCTATTTAACTTACCAATCTTGTACAGCATTAAATGATTCTTCGTTTGTTATATCATACATTAGAATAAAGCCCATTGCACCACGATAATATGCAGCTAAGAGAAGTAAAAAAACGAATACAGTTTTGTTTTTCGTCTAATTAAAATTAAACATTGTCTTTTTTTTACTTGTTATTGTTCGATAACGTTCTTGACCAGCTGTATCCCATATTTGTAATTTAACACGTTTATCATGACGAAATACAGTTTTAACCTTAAAATCAATACCAACTGTACTAACAAAGGCTGATGTAAACGAATCATCGGCGTATCGAAAAAGCTAAAAATAAAATATTTAATTTTATGAAACAAAAAAAAAACATAATTTCAGTTTTAGAAAAAGCAGTAACGTACAAATGATGTTTTTCCTACAGATGAGTTTCCGATAATAAGTAATTTAAACATATAATCAAAATTCTGATCGGCTGCATCTTTCGCTGATCCACCAACATTATTTTGTGTCATCTGAAAAAATCAAATATAAAATATTACATAAAAAATTCAAGGACAATCGATCTAATAATTCAGTTAAACGATGATTGTTAACGACGATGACGTCGCTACTTGTGGAGTGAGTATTTTCCATTCCACTTTTGTTTCTGTAAAATCTGATTGGATGCGGTTTAGATTTGATGATTTTTAAGGTATTAATGCATTTTCCAGAAATTAACTTTATTTTTGAATATCAATGTAATAGAGGTTCGGAAATGTTATCCTACTAAAATTATAAGAAAGTCAATTATGGCAACTGAAAATAAAGATAAATAATTACAATATTACTTATTAATCAACGAATAAAAATCACTATTATCTTACTTTTTTAAAATAAATGAGAAAACAAACATAAATGATGCATATATTTTATCTATTTAGGAAAGAAATAAGTTATCGTAGGCGAGAGAGACAAGTAACAAAAATAACATATTGAGAGGAGGAAAAAGAGGAGGAGGCAAAGTAATTTATGAAGTTGAGGGCACAGCTGGTGTCAATACATGTTTGTATCATTGATGATGATGTCCCCAGCAATATTTTATCGATTTTTTCAGCGCAAAAAAACATTCCGTTTCATTGATTCGATAAAGCATCTGATTTTCCTGGTTGACAGAAAAGTTTATTCATTAGAGCTGGTGAAATAATTAGAGTCTTAAATAATAATAAAAAATGCCACATATGTATAAAACATTACCTATTAATAGATCATCAATCATAAATGATGAAAATAATAATGAGATTCTTGCTTTTTTCAATTTTATTTATTATTCATTCAAAAATTCTATAGAGACAAAAGTAAAATTATATATATAAAAACAGCAGACAATAATGATTAAGAACACAGCACCAAATATTTATATATACAAATTAAAAATCAAACCTCATGGAGGTTAAAACATTTATAATTCTGTTGTAAGTGGATGATAAGATTGAGAATGATTTGATGGAAATGTCATTAATGACGATGAACTACGAGGATTAAATTGTGTTGAAGGTAATGTTGAATGTGTTGCTTGAACTATTGTTGATGATGCATTACGAACACTTGATTGACTTAATGTTCGTGTTACTATAACAGGAGCTAAGGAACCTATTGATAAAGCTAATTTCAAATAAGGTATCAATTAAAATAAAACTACATATTTATAACATTCAAAAAAGAAACCAATGTTAATAGAGAAGCAACAATGACTGTTCTCACTGGTCGTCTTAGTTGGAGTGCTGCGCTGGTCAAAAGATCTACATATAGAATAACAGTGAATACATGACAAAACTACAATGATCATAGACTTATTTTGACTTCTTCGGTCAGAGGAATTTCATTTCAAGAAATTAGCTGAACTTTATAAAAAAAAAAACAAGTAAAGCGTGAGAATTAACCTTTCTCGAACAAGAAAATTGAACTCAAGAATTTCAACAAACCTGCTCTAGGTTTTCGATTCCTGAACCTTGAAAACCTTTAGTCTATTTTTATAAAAACTTAGCTATTTTCTTACAGTGGCCTGCTCGATCAAAAACTCAAAATAAATTCTAAACCATCATGATTTTATCATGCGTTTATCGTTAGTCTATACGTACAAAATCTAAACCAGCGCACAGCTATAAGTAAGATTGATGCAACAAAATATCGGGAGGTATGATGCATCGTTGCATCCTTATATATTAATTTTTCAAATTTTATTAAAATAAATACAATCATAACTTACTTTGATTATTAATGTTGATATTATTATTTGATATCATGTCGTTGTGAAATAAAGTCTCCTAAATGATAAAATAATATCTCTTTATATTTATTTATTTATTTTTTCATGTTAACATTTCAAACCATGCATTTTCGTTCTTTAGATATACGTTTTTTTTTCATTCATTTCATGCTAAATCTTACTCACGTTGTTCATTCTCATTCAAAATAAATCTATTAGTAGCGTCGAAATAATCTTTACATGAAGCTATATTTATTTTTCCTCTATTTGAAAAGTTTTTTGATGATATTCCATCAATAACAAGATATGATAAATTATCATAATTAGCGCAACGTTGTTCAAATTGTTCTTCTTGATTTGATAAATTTAAACTTCGATGATGAAAATCAAATTTTGAATAAATTGAATTTGATTCATTTAATGGATTAAGACAATAATTTAAAATATTATCATATAATGCACGATTATCATCGTACGATGTTAATTCAGATATAGGTAAAGACAATAGAGGAAATTTATTAAATAAAGATATTTTATTATGACTGCTACTATTAGTTTTATTCAATTCCAAATTACCCGAAGATGTTTGCTCCTTTTTTTTTTTGTATTAAATGAATTGAGAAAATAAAAACTAGAAACAATTTTATTGAAAACTAAAAAATATTTACTTTAACTACATAAGGTGTTGATTGACTATTTGCTAATGTATATCGATTGGACGTGCTGTTGATTTTGTCAATACGTAATGAGTTTCTTTGATGAAATCTATAATAAGTTGAATTAAGAAAAAAATATGATTAATTTTTTACCCATTAGCTAAAGATGTTGAAATTTTTTGTGGTGATCTTTGAATTAAAAATGCTTGATCATTATCAATATGTTGATTATTCGAAGTAAATTCACTTGATAAATCTGTATAAAATTTCTTTTTAAGCAAGTCATTGAGTGTTTTAAAACATATATTGACAAACCTTTTGTTGTGTTGACATTATTATTATTGATTGAACAGGAATTTACCGGATTGGATTGTTTGATAAGAATTAATGGTGGTGTTGTTGTTTTATCATCAGATTTTATTTGTCGAGGAGGAATTGGCGGTACAGGAGGAAGATTTGTTAAATTAATATTTTGTTCAGTTTCTATAAATAAAGATAAATTTTTCAGTGAGACGATATTTCGTGAAATAAACGATGAAAATGATCACTAGGGCAAAATCTTATTTTAGAAGATGTCATAATGCTAAACATTTCTAATTGACTAGATTTAGTATGATGAACTTGAACTGGAAAAATTTTTAGCTTAATTACCATTGATAATTTAGAATTTAACTTAAGTAAAACTGAGTGCTTTTTTCAGATTTTCTTTTCCAAAGGAATGATTTATGATTCCAGAAAGGTAAACAAGTATTTTTTTTGTAAGCGCAGACACATGGTGGTACATTTGCCACGAACTTCGAGAGTGGCAGTTCAATCTTCGTAGGAGTATCGTTCATATGCTGGATAAAACACTACTAGAACTCTAGGAGAATATATTTGAAACTCAAACTCTACTATAAAAATGATCAACTTAGGGAAATCTTTGATTTTTAATGGAAAAAATTTGAGAAGCTGATGGAGTATTGTATTTTAGAAACTTTTATTTCTCTAAAGACAAGTTTAAAATAAATCGTATAGAGAAATTCATAAAGTAGAAGTTTCAACGAGAAGAATTTCTTACTTCTCTCCTTAGTTTCAATATGAAATATGCAATAATTTTATTTTATAGGTTTTTTTCCGTACTATTATATGATGAAAATAATAAGTTTAAATCATAACAGTTTAAGAACTAAAGAAAATGTGTTTAGTTAAAAATTTGTAAAACTAGATCAGATTCATCTTATATCTTAATATGTCAGTTTTTATTCGTAGACTCGTAATCGATAATAATGCCTTTGTTATTAGTGAAGGAATTATTTTAACAGTATTTTTTTCCTACATATTAATCTATGTAGCCTATTAGTAGAGCACAAGTGGTATTGATAATATCATTCTCTGTGATTTAAATACATAGTAATATTAATATCGACGTCATATTTATTTTCCTTGATACTTAATCATTCTGTCTGCTCAGCATGAAATAATCCTGTTTATTTTTCTCTTTTATTTGATATCAAAATGTATTATATACAGTATAATTAAAAAGTTTTGGACGTTCTCAAGAAAAAAGCTTTTCTTCTGATGTTCTTACAAATCTCACACAAAGAAGTTTGGAATCTCATCTCTGGCGTTTAGATCAAGATAATCTTAAATTTGCACATCTTTTCTCTTCCTAATACGGATGATAAAAGATACCAAGGCATCCAAATGAAGATATGCTAAAAGAGTTTCGTTGAATTATGTCATAAGTTGAACAAGATATTGATAGAATAGTGTTCAGTTATGATTGTTTGAATAAAAACCGATGGGCATGGATTCTAATTAATAAATATCTATCGCAAAACTACAAGCTAATTAAAGTACAGGTTTATGTAGTATATTATTTACAAATGTACGGAAACTTGTTTTATGCAATACTGAGATAATTACAATGCCTAGTTAATAAGCAAGGGTATTCAATCTACATGAGACGACTATAATGACATGAAAAGGAAGCATCTGTAAAGGATGCTCGATAAAATGACTGAAGGCAGAGAAGTCAAGATTAGACAGCTTAGACCAGTTGTTTCGAATTCTTGCAAAGTTTGATATTAGAAGAGCTTTAATAGCTTTGTTAAAGTATACCATACTGTTTCATTTATGAATAAATGAAGTGAATCAATGATAAAACATGCTGCCAACGACAAAATGCTTGCAAATTGTATTTTTGATGAATACTTCCAGTAGTAGCCACCGAAAAAAAATAGAAGATTCTCAGAAGACTTTTTCATCTGTACAACTTTGTAAAGCTTATTATGTTGATCATTTTGATAAAAGAAAATATTCAAATTTACGCAATAAATCATGGTGCTAGAATCGAACTACTCGAAAATGTCAACTACCGCTCACGTCAGCAGCAATCAGAAATTGTCGAAATAGTCAAATGTATTGGTTCTAGTACGATGAATTATTGAGTAAATTTGAATATTTTCTTTATATCAAGATGATCAGCACAACGAGCTCTCAAAAATTCTACAGACGAAAAAATCTTCAGAGAACCTTGTGCTTTTTACAGTTGACTAACCATGAAAGTATCCATCAAACATATGATTCGTAAGCATTTTATCGTGGTTAGATATGTCTTGTATTTTTACCTGATGTAAACTTACTACGAAGAGTTCAATACTCTGTAATTTCGAAAAAAAGTTGTCACAACAGATAGAATCCTAAACAATCCGACGAATCATTTTTTGCAAGTTCCAACTATTCAAAAGCTTCGAAATCTAGTAAAAATGTTTCTATTAAAATCTAACAAGATCTGATTGGATTTATTAGGATTTGATAGCAGTCAGTAGAAATATGTTTCATCTGAGTACGTATTTCATGTCGTCTTTTCGTTGATGAACTTTGGTTCAATAAGAAAAAAGACAAGATCGTTAAACAACTGAGTTGTTTATCAAAAAATTTTAACATCGGATGTATCAGAAAAGCGAAAAAGGTCAAAAAATATCGATTTTCGACCTGATGGCCTTTATGGATGCTCTCAAATATATAACATTCCATTGTTTGTGATTATATTTCAAGTGAAAATTAATTAATGTGGAAATTATTTAATAATAAAAAATGTTGGTTTTTCTCTTTAGGGACATCGAGAACAACGAATCTTCTCTTTAATATGAATTGTATACATTCCTTATGAGTAAGATTAGAGATGTGAAAATTCTGATTATTATTTATTTAGTTGAAAGCGATTACGTGTGAGTATTTTGAAATTATTTTATAAAAGTGAAAGAACATTTTTTTCCTGACAGGACTGGAAATTTTTTAAAAATTGTATATTACATAGAAAAATAACTATAGTGATTGATAAACAAGAATGAAATAACTGATTTAAGGACTTCATCAGAATTGTGTAGAGGAAGACTAGGTTTGCGAGCAGAAAAATTGATTTAGTACATTTCGAAACAATGAAATATTTTGATTTACTCTTTATATTATAATTTCTATTCTTTACTAAATAAGTAAAAGTTTTTTTCATCTTTACCCTCCAATAATAATTCATTCGAAGATCCTTGAATAAGATTATCAAGACGTTGAGTAGCTGATAAACTTAAATTTTTTTGTGATGATGAACGTTTGCAAAACAATGTTACATTATGATTTGATGCGAATGAATTTGTTTGAGGTTTTAATCTATTTAAAAAAAAAATACTAAGAAAAACAAAACTAAACAATTATAATGAAAACTTACTCTATTGATTTTTTATTTTCATCTAATTTTGCTTCTTGCTGAAATTTTAATTTTCTTAATCGTTCATCTTCTTGTTCACGTAGAATTTCTTGTTCTTGAATTTTTTTTCTTATTGCATATGATGCTCGACGTGAAAAACGATGAGATGCTTTCCGTTCAAAATTCATATTCCGACTTGTTAAAGTTCTTAATGCTGCTGTTTGACATTCGGTTCGACCACTTTTGAAATGAAAACAAAGAAAGAAACATTCTGGTCTTCTTTTTTTGTTATTCATTTTATTTTATTTTTTACCTAAATTGAAATCTTGATCCAGTACGTGTAAAATTTGATTTTGAATTTAGTTTAATTTTATTTGCTGATGTTGTACGAAAAAAAATATGATATTCTAAAGCACATTTCCAAAAATGTTTGCATTGTTTTTCATCGTAACAACGGAATAAAAAAACAAAATCACGTTGTAAACGTGGATCATTATCGTCATCTTCAACAACGACGATTGTTAATTTATTACGATTAAAATCAATACGTGTTACTTTTGACCTTAAAAATAAAAAAACAAAAAAATTCGTTGTTATACTTGTCTTTTTGAAAAGATATTTTGTAGAACTCACATAATGCTTTTCGAAGAAAAATATAGTGAGTGTAAGGTTCAAGTCGAAGCTTTGACAGCTCTTCTCTCATAGCAATAGAGAAGAAAGGCACAATGGACAATTTCTAGAGAGCACGTGGACATGATATATTTTCTATCAAATACACGTTTTTTAATAGAAATATCCAGTACCACTACTCGAGAAGAAGATTGATGGAGAAAAAGTAAAATTTGTAAGAGTTTATATGTAAAATACATGAGACCCCGTACTCTAAACTTTTGTCGGAAAAATTTTTATTTGAATGATTAACGAATGATACATTATCCAATGCAGGTTCGTGCTGATTCCAAACATGTCCTTATTTTTCTCTTAAGGTACTTATAAGACAAAAAAAATGTGGAGAAACTTAAAAAAACAAGGTTCTTTTAGAAAATATGTACCTGAGCCCAGAAGCATTTATCCTAACTAGTAGACATGTCAGAAAGAGAAAACCATTCCGTGAAAGTTTCATCAAGTTTGAAGGTGTATAAAAGTGTGTGTATCGGCTACAGTGAACACGACTTTTTCGAAAACTCATAATTGAGAAAGTATGCTTGCTTGGTTCAATAGAAAAATCATTAGTACAAAATTTTTCACATAGAACGAGAGAGTAAAAGAGCAAGAGTTCTACTATGAATTTGCCTGATTTATTCAGTAGATCTTTCTATTTTCTTTGGAAAAGGTACTTTCTTCTGAAGTGACACAATCTTGGCCATTTTTTCTGGTCTAGGATTTTCGCAGACTATTAAAGAGCAAGAATAATTTTTTTAAATGAAAAGGTGGGCATTGACCATAGTATATTGAATATTGTTTAAATCACAAAGGAATATCACTCTCATCTTTTCACTACATGTCCACATTATTGTCCATTGTGAAGAGAGCACGAAAGACCAACCATCACTGGATATGTCTTTATTGTCGCCGAATATAAGAATCATTAGGCCTCTAACCCAGAACTCTTTCGAAACGAAAAAAAAACGTTGAAAGACATTAACAACAAGACTTAGACTGTTAGAGACCATTCCAAAGTCTTCCTCAAAATTTGAATGGGATTAATACGCTTGCGAGTGTTTTAAATAGTGCAGTTTTTTTTAATTATTGCACAGATAAAAATTTATATTCAAGATATGAAGGATGACAGGTAGTGATGCATAGAATAGCCATAGTCATCATTTGATCAATATAAAAAGTGCGAACTGATGAAATTACAAAATTTGAGATATAATAAATATGTGTTTCTGAACTACTCCAGCCAATTATTTTCATATAAATCTTGAGTGAGTACTAGTATTAATCTTTCAAATGACATACTATTGGATAATATTTTTTTTTCTGATAATAAAACTATAAACATGAGAATGTAAGGATATATTTTTCACAACCTATCAATATGATGTTTTTAATAAGGTGCTTGATAATTCTACATAAAAATAGCTTAGTCGAAGTCAATAATTATTTATCTTATTCAATTATGTGCCGCTTGAGTTCATAACGAGTTCACAAAGATGTCTCAATAAGATTAGAAAAGTTCTAACAGAGTTCGTGTTCATGGGCCTCTGAAACTGAGTTATAACCGTTTTACACAATTATTGATCCAGCTTTAAATATTTACCGAACAAACAAATAAAAGAATTTCAACCTCAAATTTTGCTCATAGATAAATCTGATTACTATTGGAATATCCTGAAAGTTTCAGCCGGAAAAATATTCCTTTGTTGAGATGTGGAATTTTCAAGTAAATTTGCTTTCTTTATGACGTATCTCTGGCAAACAACCAGTTTTGGAAATTCCATATCTCAACAAAGGAATATTCTTCTCGGTTGAAACTTTCAGAATCATTCCAAAGTCATCCGACCTATCTATGAACCAACTTTCAGATCGAAATTGGATTATATAATTTTTCGGTAAATACTTAAAGTCGGATCGATAATTGAGTAAAATGATNCGAAATTGATAATTTAATTGAGTAAATTGTGGTACACAATCATTTTCATCGTTAATATTAACTATTAAATGACGTTGACTACTCAATGATGGATCACCGTAATCTCCTTAAATAAAAATTAGAAAGATTTGTATGCATCTTTTGTTTTTTTTCTGCATTTTTCTATTCGACTTACTTGCTTCAAGAATAATAACAAATTCCTTTTCATCACCAATACTGCAAATAAATGCAACAGATGATGATTGCTACGATAAAGCAATTCTTTATTCAATTCTGAACAATGATATTCCCAATGATATATTTCCATTTGAAATAGATAAATTTACTGGTTTAATGCGAGTCAAACACCCACTTGATTATGAAACAATTTCAACATATCGTTTTCGTGTTAAAGCATCAAATCTTCATGAAATAACATCTAGTATGGTACCGATTATCATAGATGTTTTAGATATAAATGATAATCAACCATCAATACAAGTTAATATTCTTAATGAATATAAATCAAATGAAAATAATGATAATTTTATGATTAATATCAATGAAAATATTCGTTTAGGACAAGTTATTGGTACTATTCTAATACGTGATATGGATTCAACAATGATTAATCATCATTTATCATTAAAAATTCTTTCATGTTTGCCTTTAACAATATCTTGCCCAATTGAATTAGATTCTGAAATGGAGAATAATACACTTAGTTCAGCAACGTATATAATACGAACATCAAGATTATTGGATAGTGAACTAGGTGATGAGAAATTTATTATTATTCTTGAAGCAAGTAAGTCGAATAGAAAAATGCAGAAAAAAATAAAAGATGCATACAAATTTTTCTAATTTTTATTTAAGGAGATTACGGTGATCCATCATTGAGTAGTCAACGTCATTTAATAGTTAATATTAACGATGAAAATGATTGTGTACCACAATTTACTCAATTAAATTATCAATTTCGATTATCTAATTCATCTCCAATAGGATTTTTTATTGGTCAAGTTCAAGCTAATGATGATGATTATTCACAAAATTTTCATCTTATTCAATACAAATTTTTAGAAAATGATTGTCAGGATGTTATTAGTATTGATGTGAATAATGGAAGTCTGTTTTTAGCTAAACAACTATCAACTGAAATGAAACTCAATATAACCGTAAGAGCTATTGATATACATAATCATTCATTGTATGATCAAGCAAATATTGAAATCTTACTGTTTGATGAAACAACATGTTTACCAGTGTTTCCTCAAACAATCTATGTATTTAATACAACTGAACATCAAATAGTTCCTTATGAAATTGGTAAAGTTAGAGAAATTTTTTTTTGTTTGGGATTTTATCTTGTATTAAGAAAGAAACTAAACGGATTTTAGAAAACATTATTATGGAGAACAGAGTGATAGGAATTTTTGCTTGTTACGCCAAGACCTTTGGTAAAAATGTACAAACCTACACCACATATCGGACGGATGCTGCAGAATAAAGAGTAGAAAACTTTCTAAATATGGAAAAAGTAATTTTTCGAAAACGTTAAATTTAATATTTTCCATGGAGTTCGTCAGTTCCCAATGTTTAGGATCTAGATCTATATTTGATGCCACTCTTATAAATTTTCTTTGTCAAGTCGGACTTCCGTTTTCGATGAGTAATTTATCAGTAAAATACTTTCCAAGCCACTCTGAGTGCCGTTTTACGTGATACTTATACCAATCGATAGAGCTTGATATTCTAAAATATCAAGAAGATAAAATGCAAAAGACTTTTTAGAGTGACCCACTCTTAATCAAAAGCTCAAACAAATATATTTGTTCGAAAAAATGACATTAGATGAAGTTGTGATAAATATCTGGTGGATCTAGTCAGTTCAAAATATGTAGCAGAGCTACATTTGACTTCATTTTTCAAACATTTATTTTTTGAGCTTTTGATTCAGAGTGGACCAGAGCCTATATTATCAACACCCATTTTCAATAAAGTTTATTCGGTTTGGATTTATTATGAGTTCGACAAGCTCCATTATAGTATTTAGAATGATGTTCAGACGTAAATAATGTAATAATAACGAGTTTTGTCCTTTTTTTGTATCTTTTTTAAATCAACTAACCTTTTGTTTTTGACTCAAACATATATAAATAAGCAAAACTCAATTCAGTATATTATGTGTATTGAATATTGCTTTTGATCCGAAGCTATCTAATAAAAAATTTTCGAACTGAGCAGGCTCTAATACTTATTAGAATACGAAAATCTAGGATATTTTCTTTATTCAATAATATGAATTCATTTAATATAAATTTTGATCTTTAGTTAAAAGTACAATTAATTTGTTTTTCTCTATTTTAAAATAAAGGTCAAGTCAATGTTGATAATTGTCTCTTATCATCAATACCAATTTCTTATCATCTTATTAAAGAAGACTCATTACCATTTCCGTTTATCGTTGATATTCATACTGGTATAATAAAAGTTATTCGTGAACTAGATCGAGAAATAAAATCATTTTATAAATTTCACATTAGTTCATTTCATTCAAAAACGCAACAACTAACTCAAACAGAAATACAAATAAATATTGTTGATGAAAATGATCATTATCCTATATTTGATAATTTACATGAAGAATATGTTTATATATCAACACATCATCATCGAACTAAAAAAATATTTATTGCTCACATTCATGCAACAGATGCTGATGTAGGCTTAAATGGTTTTATTAATTATTATTTTACAAATAAGGATCATTATACATATTTTCATTTATATCCCAATGGTTCTATAATTTTATATAATCTAAATAATGTTCATTTACCAATTCGTCTTGAAATCTATGCACGTGATCAAGGTTATCCAAGACCGTTAAATTCGAAAGAAAGCATTGTTATTTATGTATGTGATATACTTAAACGACATGAATGTTCAATCAATGAATCACCAAATAAATTACGAAAAAATTTTTATCTTGGTTCAATATTTATAATGATATCTGTTGTTTTAACATTATTTATTATAATCATATGTATTATTTGGAATTTATTTATTAAGAAACAATTTAGAGGAAAAGAAAATAATAAACCATATAGTTATCAAATTGAAGCAAGAAAAAATTTGAGTAATAATATTTAAAATGATATTTACTTTGTTATTTCTATGTTAAAATTTTTTAGTCATTTCTGATAGTCTTTATGATTTATCACCAGAAATTCATGAAAATCGTCGTTTGAAATGTGTTGTTGTATGACAATTGATCGTTGATTATATCCGGTGGTTTTTTTTATGCAAATGTAATATGTGGTGAAAGAACATGAAAATTGATGGTGTTCTGTGTACACTCTTATTCAAACAGTGTGTTGTGTGTTTAGTTTTGTTTCTTTTTTGTTATTTCGTAGTGAAGCGTTTTTACAGGAATTTTAAATTGATTGGAAATCAAGCCATTGTAGTTTATCCGAATTGATCATTCAAATCAGTTTTTTCATGCAGTTTAACACTTATAATTTAGATAGCGACTAAGAATAGTTAATTTTGTCTGGGTAAAAACGTATGACAGACATCTGCAATACTTACTAGTTTACAGATTTTGAATAAGATTAAGGTAGAAGCTTTTCTTATTTCAGTGTAGAATGGAAGACCAATAATGGACATTTTCTTATAACGAAGAAGCATCCTAACTATTGACTAACATGAGAATTTATGATTAAAATAAGTTTCAAATGTTACGAGACTTTCGGTTTATTCTTATATCAGGTTTTATCGTTATGTATACTCCTGGTGTTAATCGATTCGATTTCTTTCCCTGTATCTCAGTAAAAGAAATGAATCATTCTTTGAGTTTGATACAGTCAAATATCCAAAGCTTATTTATGTTTAAATATTAACAAGTAGCGTCTATCTAACGATAGACCGAATTCCTTTTTTGAAATTCTCTGAAGTTTGGATTAATTGAACAAGACTGTAGCCGTCAGATGAACATACGAAACTCCCCCTGTTCATATAGAAACGTAATAACTCTTCTTGCATCAAAGTCTCACGAACTTTAGATAGATATATTGCACAAATGTCTATAATCGTCTACAACATATAGTCAAAGTTTTCGCTCAATTATTTTTGTTGTTAGAACAAGGAGTGGGCGTGAGTGTGAATGAGAGTAGGTGTGGGTGCATCTTACATCCAGTCATACCTACATCCACTAGACTTGGACAAAGTAGGTTTTTTATTAAATTAAGATTGTACCAAAATCTGCAAATTATTATTTTCGGATCGGATTTGTATCGAGATTGACTCCAATGAATCAGGAACCGTAAGCCGTTTTATGAAAAACAAAATTTTTCTTTATCTTTTAGCAAAGGACAAATTAAGCGTTCAAAAATTGACTTAAGCAGTATTTAAAGAAAACTATTTCTTCTTAAGAAATGATACGTTTCATCGAAAGAATACATATAGGATATCCAAACAGCCATTTGCCAAAAAGAAACTTGTATATTTCTATTATGGTTCTATTGAATAAATTAGTTTGTGTAGTCGTGGTAGAAGATACTTCCAGGTTTCTATTTATAAGAATTATTGTATGAGTATCTGTTCGACATTTTAAAGAAACCAGAGGTATTGATTTCAAGTCTCGTGTTCGTAAAAACCTGAAACCCGTGTCGTTTTACTCGATTTAGTTTACATGAAAGTTTTTGATAAAGGACACGCAAATTGTTTTGAAGACACATATCACTCATTCTTGGTTTTTCAGACGTGCTAAAGACATATTCACAAAGGAAAATTGTCATGGAAAATTGAACGCTCCCAATAACGAAACAAGGTTAAAGATGCACGAGAGCAATCTTACATACTACTTTTTGCCATTCGAAAAAAAGATTTTTAGAGTGCTGCTTTATAGAAATATTTGAGAACTTTGTGCTTACGAATAAAAATTTGGAAGTACCCTCTACCACGAGTATATAAACTAATCCATTCAATAGAACCATAATGGAAATATACAAGTTTCTTTTTGGTAAATAGCTGTTTGGATATACTATATGTATTCTTTCGATGAAACGTATCATTTCTTGAGAAGAAATAGTTTTTTTAAAACGCTGCTTAAGACAATTTTTGAACGATTAATTTAGTCTTTTGTTAGAAGATAAAGAAAAATTTTCCTTTTCATAAAATTGCTCACAATTCCAATATTTTTGTAACTTGAGCTTGAAACTGGATCGAAACTGGATTTACTTCCTTTGAGAATAGTATCGGAATCGGCAAATACGTTTTCTTCAGATCGGAAACGGAATGAGAATCACCGATTCTGATCCTGAATTGTCCATCCCTAATACTCACATTCTCTTTGTAGGAATTCATCTGAGTTTCTAGACAAAAAAGCTACTGGTGATAAAGAAATCTATGTGGTGGACTCGAAAGGTACAGCTGGTATCTTGTAAGTGGAAGGATTCGAAAAAGGTACTCTAATTGCTTTGCTGTTGGTCACACTCTGAAATTATTTATAGGTGGTGTGAAAAAATTCGTTTCTAAACCATCATCGATTATTGATTACAATCGAAATATGGGAGGAGTGGATCTAAGCGATAGATCGCTTCATCACGCACGTATGGATAAAAAGTCATATCGGTGGTTTCTGAAACTGGGCATCCATTTTATCGGTCGACTTCTCTTCAATGCTTTTGTCATGTATCGAATGTATGATTCCAAAGCTCGGTTTTCGAAATTTCTAATGTGGTAAGAAAATTTTCGAGTTCCATTGCTTATCTTTTTGATAGTTTCGTTCGAGATACTATGGAATCAACAGGAATCGCTAGAAAATCCTTGAATGAATTTACACCACCTCAAAAACGTATTGCATCTGTACCATATAGTAATATACCTCAAAAACTTTTGAAAGTTCAACATTTTTCAAGTAAGTTTGAAGTACGTTTCTAATGAATCTGTGTTCTTATTTTTGAATTTAGGCAAAACAGATTATAATGAAAATCGGCAGGGTCATGTTCAAAAACGCTGTGTATTATGTCGTTCGAAACAAGTTCGAAAACAAACTATCTATTTTTGTCGGACATGTCCTGATACACCTGATTTGTGTTATCCAGACTGTTTTGATGCATTTTATAGTAAAATATAGTATAAACTATAACATGATCTAAAAAANTTGTTTCTTCATAAGAAAATTGTTTTTGAAGATTGTGGCATCCTGCCAGTATTTTGGGGTTTTCTCCGTAAAAACTTTATCAAAAACGAAAACTAAGGACACACTCGTGATCAGCGTGAAAAACTGAATCGAGAAATGTATGCTTAAGCTAAAACAAAAAAGTGCTGTAATTTTGAATTACCCGCACCTTAGACTTAGACACTAAAAATACAAACATCGAAAGCTTCAGTATATGATAACGATCTGAGCAATTTTTTTTTGTTCCAGTAATCTTCCAAATCTTCTAAAGGGATTTTCTTTTCTTGGAATTCTCAAGAATGTCTCGATGAAATAAACAAACATTTTCACGATAGATAGATCTCGATGAGTAGAGAAAAATATTTTCATCAATTCTAAATCGTCAAATACTTCCGTTCCATAAATATAGCAGCCTCAAGAGGGTATGAGGTTGGTGTGAGTGTGAATGTTATACCTTTCTTAGTACATACTGCACATCCACATCCACACCCACACCGACGCCCTCTGTGTTCACAAGTTTATTTTAAGAAAAAGGCAAAACAACGTAAAATTTTGTTTTTCTTTTTGGCTTATTCTGGACCATTACAGTTTACCCATTACGACACATCGAATATCTCTCTACAAAAAATCCGTTTCCTAGAAAATCCAAACCAGTTCGGAAACCCACTCACAAACCAAAAAAAGTTTCCGAGAGGGCTTTCGAGAACTTGAAGCGTTTTTAAAAATACCTTTTGGGTTTCCGAGCCCTGTGAAACCGTCGAGTTTTCTAAAATACTGATTTTGACGCCATCAAGGTATTCTACAGTACCCTTTTCTTGATGTCGGGAACCTAACCGCATTCTCAGAAACTGTTACGGTATCATACAAAACTAATTTAGCCAGAAAAACTGAGTTGATATCCCAATGGGCATGCGAGAATACCTTTCCAGTTTCCGAAGTCTTTCATCGCAAACCTTTTAGGTTCTCGACCATACTGAGTGTCGAAAAAGTATACTGAAGAACCAAAATCGTTTTCCGAGATTTTCTAATTTGTGGAAGGTTTTCGATTTTTTTTGATATATGAAATGTTTCAACACTTTTAAAAATCTTCAAAATGTTCCACAAAAAGGCTCTGATTGGAGTTCAAAATGTCTTAAAAGAACATTTCAAGTGTTCACATTTGCGTTTCTCATCTTTACTTCCGCCCATTATAGACATTTTTACTTCAACACAAATTGCTTCTATTTTATAACTTCCTCGATCATGGATCGCTATTTTAATCTTCACTTCTTCGAAATCTAAATCCATGATATGCTTTTGAAAAAATATTACATTGTCTTTAAATTATTGAATTTGTGAGAATTTCCAATTCTTGAGGAAGCATAATACGTTAAATTTTGGAAATCAATAATTATTATTACAGAAAAACTCATGTTCTTCATACTATGTCCCACTCAATTTCCACAAAAACGACCACTCAATCAACCCATAATTGCTTCTACGAGTTACTCCAGAGTTTGACTTAAAAAATTTTGGTTTTAAATCATCACAATCAATGTTTTATTCCGAGAGAAAAGACTAAAGGTTATGGAATCAGACATAAAACTGCTGCTACAGCGAACATGCTCCGAGAACATACAACATGTGATTCACACATAATAATGATGAGTTCGATTGTAAAAGCTAAACACTGATGAACTATTTTACTACTATTTAGATGCAACATCAGATGAGCAAATATTAACAGTAAGTTCCATTTTAAAGCTAAAAACTAATGAATGATTTTATTTCTATTTAGATCCAACAATCCAGGTCAATCGTTCCGCCCACCGGAGCCTACAGGAACCGGCAGGAAAGATGCGGAAAGTGACCATATCCTGCAAAAAAAACATTGGAAATCGCTGGAACATGGAACCAGTATTTCCACGGGGAACTTTCCGGATTTTTTCCAGTGAGTTCCGACCAACTTACTGCGTTTTTCGGCAAGATCTGGCGAAAATCGTAGAAAAAAATCCGGAAAGCTTTCGCCGGAATACTGCTTCCGTGATCCAGCGATTTCTCGTGTTTTCCTGCAAGATATGGTGACTTTCCCGCAGCTTTCCTGCTGATCCTGCAGAATTCGGTGGGCGAAAGGATCGACCTGGATTATAGCGATCCGGTGGGTCTCGATTGAGAACGAGAAAAATGCAACCTCGGAAACGTTTCATCCTTTTCGGAGATTGATATCGGAAGAAAATTTTTATTTGCGTTCTTGGTTGCCAAAGTCTCGGAAACCGTGCCTTGGAAACCCTCTAAGGGTTTTCTAGAAAACGGTTTTTTTAGAGAGCATGCATATAAAAAGCTATCTCGAAGAAATGTTTCTAGTAAAAATAACACTCCTAGACTGTGCCAAAACGTCTCCAATTAAAGGCATTGATGAATACGAATCATTAATTTTCTTCTTTCTAATATAATTATTGTTTTACATTCAGGACAAGGATTGGAGTGTAAGCAAGAAAACTTAGATGAAGATAATTTGATATGAATTTGATTTTAAGAACCAATCTAATTAGTCATTTTAGATTTATTAAAAAGACAATATGCTTCTTGAGTCAGTGAAGCAAAATTTATATGGTATCAACAAGTTGGATTTTGAAGCCAAGTCCTTCGTAAGAAAGAGGATGTTTGTATTCCCGTTTTGCGTTTGAATGATTTGTTTGCATATTTTCGTTCTCTAGCGGTAGTCCTATATACGAGGTTTCTTCGATTCGAAACTCACTACATAGTATTATAAACTCCACAGTTTGCGAGCTGTTTTATGATGAACTTTCTTGATGGCTCTGCCACATCTTTATTTGAAGCTACAGTTTTCAATATCTCATCAAAACCTTTGACAGCCCTGGAAGCACATTACTAAAATTTTCAGATGAATTGATCGGAATCAGCTAGAGCTATTCATATCAGACTTAAGATCAGGACCTACGAGTAATCGATGGAGATGTTGAATATGTTAGTCAGATCTTCGTTATTTCGAATTAATTTCTGAACGAATTGTTACTAATGATCACTGCATCACTGAGATCCCGAATAAGAGATTGCGCGCTGATAGATGCCAAAAATCATGAAATTGAGAGTAGAGTGGTGCTTCTGATCACAATGCAGTAAGAGCAGCATTGACTCTAAATATTAACCAGAAGTGATGCGAACTGATGACATTGCCTCAGATGGGTACCTGATCTTTAACGAGGACCGTAACTTTAACGACTCTAAAAATTTTTAGTCGTCGTCAACAGTTTACATTAGCAAGGTCTAATTGCTGAGAATGCATAACAAAGGTATACCTAGTCTGGAAAAATATTTGCCCATTGAGAGTTCTACACTAAGTAGTTATCCGCTACTATGAAAAACATATTTTAAAGATCCGAGAGAAAGTGAGTGCTAAATTCTTGCTAAATGAAGTAGACTAAAAAATGTAGGCAGTTCTTTTCTGAATTGAAAGTTTCATATCTATGGAAACATTCATATTATTTAGTAGGTGTTCAAGGAAAACCAACTCATTCGAAGAATCTACCTACGAGTGGTCATCGATTATACTACTACAAATGGCTCACTGACGACATTATCAAAAGATGATAGCAAAGATATTACTGTAGATAGTATATTTGCCAGAAAAAGACTCAAATTATAAAATGTCTCTCTTTCATGTTAGAAACTTTTAAGCATAATCGTGCAGTATTATATGAAGACGTAGAATTTCAAGCTAAAACTTTTTTCTTATAATGGACTTAGCCCCTCAATGATCAGCCTAAATCATCAACTTGGAAAGTTTTAATAAAACTGTGGAACTATTTAGAATACGCTCTTCATTAAACACAAATATTACAATAAAATAATCATGCATTTTATTAGATCACATCACTTAGTTCATTATCTCTTTTCACATTTTAATTTCAGTAAAACATGATTTTGTTACCGAGAAAAATTATCTGATTATGGGAGTTCTCCGATTCATTTTTGAGATTATCTTCCGTTAAATAGACGGACATGATCTTGGTCGAAGATATATTATCACAAGAATAATATTTTTTTTCTGGTCCGATGATCAATGTGTTTCTCTACAATGATTATTTAATTTGAAATCCATGATATAGATTCGAAATGCAAGCGGTCTGCTGTTTTCAGGATCGATAGCGGTAAAGATGAATCTCTTCAGGGAAGGCTACACTATGTAAAAAAGAGCAGAACAATAAATTTTTGCTCTAAGTACAATTTATCATAGGCCCTTTAAGAATTCAAGAGTCGCAGGGCTTATTAACTTCTATGATATATGGTGATAGAATACAATAAATGCATACAACGAATACATTGAAAAGTAATTTATGTGTGCTGTGAACGTAAGCGGTTTCATGCACAACTATGAGATACGATCCTTTACTGTCGCAACTTAGAAGGGAACATTCCCAGGTGCCAGAGAGCTTTTGAGCCGGGACTTTAGGCATCTAATAGCTCTTAGTGAGCTGTGTCTATGGCAAAAAAAATGTCGGGTTTCTGTCTTGTTTCTTAGGAGATATCGAGTTTCTAGTGACTTGGTCCTATAGCACCCCACTTTTGCAGCAAAGCTATGTTTTTGAATTTTGACTTAAAACTTTACCCACATAAAGGCCTCAGCTAGACTAGCTTGCATAAAAAATTTCAGAAGTTGTGAGCAAAGTCTTTCCGAGATACGAAGATTTGAAAAAATGTATACTATATATACTACCTATGAAAAATGGTCTATACCTTGAAAGTTTCATATATCGGAGAGACTTTGTCCGAAACTTTTGAAATTCTCTATGCAAGCTACTCTAGCTGAGTTCTTTATGTGGGCAAAGTTTCAGGTCAAAATTCAAAAACATAGCTTTACTGTAAAAGTGGGGTGCTATAGGAACAAATCACTAGAAACTCGATATCTCCCAAGAAACAATACAGAAACCCGAATTTTTTTACCATAGACACAGCTCACTAAGGGTTATCAGATGCGCAAAGTCCCGACTCAAAAGCTCTCTGGCACCTGGGAATGTTCCCTCGTTAGTTCAGAGTTAAGATATTAATCTTGATCAAGACTAGTATTTTTCAAACTGATTATAAAATGTCATAATGAACGCCAATCGGAAAAATAAACAATATTTATTATTTGAACTTATCTCAACCTAGAGTGCTAATTTATCTTTACTGTATAAGAAAAAAAGATGAATAAATAAAAATAACATTTATATTATTTTAATAACAGACAGAAATTAACATTGACACGCCAAGCTGGAGTTCATTCGTACCCCAGTGAGATTCGTTTTACTGATATTTTATTGTAGCCTACGATCAGGTCTTGTTTGTCAAGCTATATTTTATGGACATCTTGTACAGTACTCCAATAATAACAATCAATCAAACCGAGGTTGCTACAAAAATAGTGTTACTTCAGGAATGATTCGTTTTCAAGTACACTGCATTTTGCTGAAGTACTAGTTCTTATGAGGAAAGAAATCATGTCGAAACGCGCAAAACGTTCTGGTAAAATTCTTTCCTGGTCAACATGGAAGTTTCAGCAGAGTACAACGTAAGTGAAAAAGCTTCGTTCCCAAAACATTACTTTGCTACATGACAATCATCATCACACGGAAAATTTTGTTAAAATACATGTGATGTTTCATACGCAATACACAATGTCAAACATTTTGAGAATAGAAGATAAGCAGAAAGTGATGAAAAATTACATAAATACTTAGAGTGAACCAAAAGTTCGAATCACGATGTTTAAAATTTTATAAAACAGTAAATATTGAATGTTTTCCTATGGGAGTATATAGTATAACGTCTCGTCTTTAATAATCTGTAGAGCAGCTCTATGTTGGATTTAGTTCTAACATCCTGCTAGACTAAGCCTATACTTTAGCGACTATGCTAATATTTAACTAATCCTTGTCCAATGCTCAGGTATATTCTGGAACTTTCCATATTTTTCATTGGTCACTCTCTCGTCACGTTTTATGACGTCATGTTCTAGAATATTACATTTCGATAGTATATATAGATGAGAGGTCGTTCGCTGTTCGTTCATTTGGACGTTACTCGACTTAAAAT
>CAJNSZ010000017.1:221171-232259 GCA_905329745.1 Rotaria sp. Silwood2 | reverse complement strand
TTAAAATTATATGAGTAAAGAAACTTCACGATTGCCTGAAAAGCATCTTAGTGTTTAGCTAAATTCTCACATTTCTTATTCGAATATTGAAATCTTAAAAAGCATTAACATTGTAACGAATACTTGTTTTTCTGATAAAATTTAGTGTCTTCAGACAGAAATTATTAATTTAAAAAACGGCTGTCTTAACGTTTAATTATGTTGAAACTTTAAAACTCGACAATAAGAACGGTTTGCGATCTTTTTTGATTATACTGAATGAGAAAATATCATTTCAAAAGTTTTCTTTTGAGTTAATGAAATTCCAGTTTTTAAAAAAACATTTGACACTAGTTTTATACGAACGCCAAAATTTGCGAGTCCTATTTTCGATGACCACTCTCATGGATAGTCAGCCGTAAAAAAAATAGAAGATTCTCAAACGACTTTTTTTGTCCTGTAAAATTTTGTCCAGTTAGGTGCGTTGATCATTTTGGTACGAAACAAAATTTTAAACTCACTCAATAGATCATGGTGTTAGGACCAAACTACTCAACAGCTTCGGCTATTCCTGACTGCTGCTGAGCGATAGTTGGCATTTTCGAGTATTTCGGTCTTAGTAGCATGATTTATTGAGTAAATTTGGATATTTTTTTTACAAATATGATCTGTGCAACACATTCTACTGAGTTCTGAAGGCGAAAAAAAAATCTTCGGAGAACTAGGCATTTTTTGTGGTTAGTCATCCATGGAAGTATCCATCGAAACTACGACTCACCAGTATTTTGCCGTTGATATTTTAATAAAAGTGTAATTTAAAAGCGACGGTTTATATCGTTGAAATAATGATTATTTCTTGAGGACAAACTCTTTCCATGTAATTCGAACTGGATTAATACCGTCAGTTTCTTTTTTAAATTATTGTATCAAAACGAGTGAATATTTTCGAATTTTATTAAAATTGACAGACTTGAATCGATTTCGAAGAACTCTGAAAATGTTGACATATATGAACTGCATGTACCAGCCACACAGCTCAAATTGGCCCCCGACTACAGGATAGACTTTAATTATAGATGACACTGCGAAAATTTTTATTAATGAAGTATATTCTGAAACCGTTTTCTTCTAGGGTTAATTTGAATTCTTTCTAATAAAGAATTCAACTTTGGGTAGAAAATACTCTGCAATCGTTTATAGCTGGAATCGAAAGTTGTAAGCACCATCGCCAGTAAATCGTTAGTATATCGCGTCGCTTAATCTTAGACGTACCGCCGTATACCGGCGGTACTGCGAACAAACATGTGATAGGGGTTTTAATCGATTTACTATCATGTGACTAAGCGGAATGAAAAAAAAACGATTTTCAAGAATCTATTCATGCAGCCGTTTGTTCTCACCGCTCCCACTCTATATTCACATGTCGATAGATATATAAAGAGCTGTCTTTTTTAGATAAATTAATAGCAAACCTTGATCTTTCGATTTCTTCTCATTTGCTGACGACAAATAATCATGGTGTTTTTTAAAATGATTCAAATAGTTGATGCGAGTGAAAAATATGGCGATGGGCAAAAAACAATTGTAGCTGCTGAGTCAATTGCTGCTGGTGAAAAAATATGGTGGTGTTCTTGTAGTAATGATGATTATATTATGTCACGAGATGATATTCTTCATTTGATTGAAATTCAACCACATTTAAGAAGTTTTCTTTGTTGGTATTCATATATGGTAATTCATCTTCTTTGCTTTTGGTTTCCTTTCTTTAATAATTTTGTTTTTTTTTATTTACATAAGACTGAAGATGATGTGTATTTAATTCCTCATACATTTGCTACACAATTAAATAATGATGAATGTGTTTTATTTAATCATTCTTGCGAACCAAATTGTGGCTTTGATTCAGGTGATGGAAATACTATTGTAGCTATTCGATCAATTAGTATTGGTGAAGAATTAACATATGATTATAATTTTCTTGAAACTGAACCATCATTAATTCGTGGTACTGTTTGTAAATGTGATACACCATCATGTGTTGGTACACTTATGTTTGATCGATATCGTGATGAAGATTTTCAGAAACGTTTTTATTTATATATGTCATCTTATTTACAAACACGTGTAAGAGAATTAAAAACAAAATGGTATTCAACAAAATGTTTTACACGTTCAGCAACCGATGAAAAACGAAAATCTTTACACGTATTAGAATGGATACAAGCTGGAGAAATCGTTGCACGCTTTTCAGGACCAGTCCATATTGATAATCATTTTATAAGAAATGTAAATAAATTTGAAGCAACATGTATGATTGATGAACATAAGCAAGTTATTGCTTTGTATGATTTACCACCAGAATCAGAAATTACATTAAATTATCATGGAAAGTTGTAAGTTTCTTTGATTTTTATTTGAATATGAACATTGAATTACTTTTCATGTTTCTTTAAGGTTGTAACGAAGACTGGGTGTGTGTGTTTTATCACTTATTTGATTAATCTTATATATTATTTAATATTTGCTCGACGACATGATGGATGTCAAATGAGCTACATTCGGTGATGGTGGTTACATTAATAGAAGACTTAAATCTTTGTATCAAGTCAAATGTCTGTTTTCATCCTGAAAGAGAATATTCTATGTAGATATATATTTTGTTTTTTGTTGGTGATTGAATTGCATAACATTGAAAAAAAGAGAAAGATAATTGAAATATCTAGTGTAAATTATGAACAAAACGAGATGAACTTATTATTCTCTCTGCAATCTTTGCTCTCAAGTCTAGAACAAAGTTTTGTGTTTTGGGACATCTTACTTACGCTTTAAATGTATTATGTAAGTAATAATTACACGACAACAAAGAAAGAGAAAAGTGGTCTGATTCCTATATGAAATTCCCTTGACATGTTAGCAAATTTTCGAAATATATAGTCCATTTTTTCTCCTTTTCAGTTTACGAAGGATATTTCCAGTTTAGATTTCTTCTCGTAATATCCAAAACGTTCTAACTCTTCTCTTGTATTTGAAGTTTATCCGCTTATAAGAGACACTTGCTCTTAGTTCTTATTGGTTATGAAAAATAAAAGGCTAGGAAATCTATCCTACTTGCACTGGGACACATGCCTGGTATGAGATGATGAAAAGAGATTAAAAAAACACTATTAAGGAACAAGCACGTCATGAACCAGAAAGACAATTATAAGAAAATAAACAATACGGTATGAACAGTACACAGGCATGGTAATTCAATCAATTAGGTCATCTTTCACTATATTTTTAGTTTTCTAAATATATGAAAAAGTTTTAAGCAGTTCAAAATTCAGTTACGTTTTTCAATTTTTATCAACTACATTCTATGAATGTACAACAAAGTCCTTTTAATTATGAATGGATCAATAAGAAATAATAACGTTTAGGTATACACTTCTCTAATTTATACACAAGAAATGAATATAGCATATCTGTTAGCAATGAAAATACACTCTTAATGATTAAAATAAAATCCAAATAATTGATTTTTGTTTGCTAATTATGTAACATCACTCAATAATATTCAAAAACCTCATTTTTCTAAACGTGTAGTACTATTTGACAAAGCAATCTTAAATTGTTCATGTCTTATCATCATGTTCTTTCTCATATCTAAGGTGCAAGCCAATGGCAACTAAACAGCAGTTGTCACTTTATTCATCGACTCACAGTGAACTATTTCAATGGAGCACTTCAACATAGTTTGTTTTCTGTCAAAATCGTATTTTTCCTTAAAAATATGTTATTAGTTGCTACTGATTTGAGAAAACAGCTAAAAAAAAGACATAATTTGAAAATTTTTTTTAATGCAACATCGTTCAGGCGAACTCTTGGTCTTAAATGTTGCCAAAATATTTTAAACTTAAAAACCTAACAAACTTTACATCGAAAAATTCAAATTTTTATGGCTGACTCTGCCTAGGTCATCAATTTCCTTTGAAAGCGTTTTGGAAGCTGGAAAATCATGAAAAATCTGAAAATCTGAGCACTTTTGGAAAATTTCTAAATCAGTTCAGTTGTATTTGCGCCCTCTTTCCACTAATTTAACAGATGTGTCAGACAGAGAAAAAATTCTATGAAAATTTCGTCCAGTTGACAACTCTGCTAAATTGCGCACACGCACTATAGCGAACACGCTTTCTCTCAGAAAATCTTTAGTTGACCAAGAATAATTACTTATTTCAACCGACGAGGTGTTAGAACAAAGTTTTGTTATAGAAATGTGTTATTTGAAGAATATGTATGATTTATTCCTTATGATCTTTATACCTTTTTTTGGAAAAAGATACTTTTATCTAACATGACGGAAATTTCACCATTTTGTTGAGTCTAAGAATTTTCTAATGCTCTAAGCTGCTAGAATAATTTGTTTACAAAAAACTTAGCCATTGAACAAAGTAAATTGGACGGTATATAAATTACGAATAATATCATTTTCATTTTTTCACCAAACTTTCACGTTGTTGTTCATTGTACGAAAATATACACTTTTTTCCCTTCCGTTTGAAAAAAGTATAAAAGTCAAATAAAAAAAAAAATTTTTAATCAATTTAGTATGATTATAAGTAGTACTACTTTTATTCAGTTTTATTCGCTTTATTTTGATTATAACCGATTTCTTTATGATTATAAAATTGATTTCAATCAAAATTAATCATAACAATCGATGAAATTTCGATATTTTGGATTATATTTTAATTATTATCGATTTGTAATCTGTTAATAATCGATTTAGGATCAATTTTTCACATTAGTTGTTTTATATCGGTCTATTCTGGTAAGTTGAAATAAATAACGATGATATCCTATATTGTGTCGGGTTATTTATTTGTATAAGTTATAATTATTTCTATTAATGGATAAAAATTATTACTTTAAAATTTTTACATAAGGATCACGTAAAAAGAAAAGTAACTTTATGTTGATGAACTACATTTTAATTGCATATCATATACGAAATTTTACAAATGAGAATAACTAAATGTTGCTGATATTCATGGTTTGATTAGATCATTTTTAAAGTTTTTCATCACAATTAAATCCGTACAATTAAAATAGCTATAATTATCCATTTGTTATTAATTTCGAATATTTCTTTGTAATTGATAATAGCCTCCAATGTAGGAAGAATCACAGAGGGTAAAGTAATGGATGATGCAAAAGTCCTTGGTCAAATGTCAATTCATTTGTCATTGGCTAAAACATATGTGAACAAATTCGAAGGTACTTGTACAAAGTCTGCGTCGAAAGCTTTTTCTGAATGTATGTTCAGGAAAATTCTATTATATTTCGTCGTACAATAAGAAGCACGTCTTTAAACAATACTAAAATATAGTCTATTGAAGGAAACAAATAGTACAGAAGGTACTAACACTACAGTATTTCGCAATTTCTTTCGATTCATTTCATGAGATAATGTTCATGTTTTCTCTATCAGATTATCGTCTCTATTCTCGGCCAATCATGCGGTAAATACTATGGAATTATTTGAGATAGTATTGAGAAAATTCACTCTGGGTCCTCTGACCATTTTCTGATTGATGTTCGTATTGTTTTACTCGCTGTTCGATTCTGTTGTTTCTAGTTATTGACTCAGACATATACATAGAGCGAGTGTCTTGGGTTATTGATAGTCATCATTCCAACAAGTTTTATTAAAAAATGACGCCATTCAAATCTGGAAAATGTTTATCGACTCATCATCGTTTTCACATTTAGTTTTGACATTATTTCTTACATTATTGTTTTTCAAATGGTCAATTACATCATCTAATGCAATACCGTATGATTTTCAATCAAGTTTGTAGAGCATTGTACAGTGCATAACGCCGAGAAAAGGGCAGGAACGTACAATCAATCGCGTTGGAAGGAGTAAAAAAAAATAATGAGACATTCGTTTTTTTCGTGCCCATTACTTTGAGCTATTTTCATAGACCACAACTTAGTGCTGTTTAAAGACATATTCCCTAATGAAAGACAAAACATGATAAAAGTTTTCTGAACGTACATCCAGAAAAAGCTTTCGACATAGACTCTGTACAAGTACATTTGAGTTTGTTCACACATGTTTTAGTCAATGAAAAATGAAGCAAGATTTTTGTAAGAACTTTTGCATCACTCGTTATCAATATGAGAGTGATTGATTGAATAGAAGAAAAGAAGCATCGTACGATACGCACGACAACACCTACAGCGACACCCACACTCACATTCATGCATATGTCTGATATTGGTATCAATGGGATTTGTGAAGTATTATATTATGCAAAAAAAGTTGAATATTCAGTTGAGGATCAACCAACTCGTAACGACGAATGTTACTTGTTTCAAAATTCATAAGTAAATCTTTCTAAATGATTATGAGAAGTGAATGAACAAAAAAAAGCCTTTTACATCTTGCATGAAGTATTTGCTATTAGATACAAGAAAAAAATATCTATATGTACCTAAATATGTTTTTATTTTAAATAATAAATCATGGACATGCTGTCGATAATAGTGAAAGAAAAAGGAAAGCAATAAAAAAAAACATGAAAAAGAGCGGCGTTACTAAATAACTTTTCACTTGTAAACGAATATGAGAGAAACTATTGTATCAGCTTTGTTTATCTTTTACTTTTAATATATTTTTCATTCATCAAATCGACTATGACCACCCTGGTACAACAATACCATTTGATTATTTGACGCCTATTACCAAGAATACAATTCAAAGTTATTCTATAAGTTTCACACATATGTGAAGGCTCGTTCTCCAATTCACATATTTCAACATTGTTAACATTACTTTCTATGAGTCTTACATAGAAATTCAGAATATCGACAATAAGAAATGATTCGAATGAATGTTTTTTGTATTAATCTATTTGTTATTGCTACGCATGAAAAAGAAACGTGCAAAATTACCTTGTATGGGACTACAGATCGCTACACTGTGTAGGTGATAAATCATATATTAATAACTTCGATTTATTGGTTATTTTCTTCAGGTTCGTCATTTACATACACATTTAGAAAAATAAAGTGAGAAAGATGGATCATGACATTGTAACTGCATATTTACATTTTTATACTCTTTGTACAGGTAATTACAATTGCGCAGCATCAATATCGGCCTTATTTATACTTCTTCTATCAACTACTAATCAAACTACAAAATAGCCCTCCTATTAAATTAAATAATCATTCTGATTAGTTGTATCATTTTTAGAAAGTCATTCATCCGACAACAAGTTTTATGTTCTATATATTTCGTCGTTTTTAACCGATCCACTATATCTTCTGTCTCAGTTCTTTACGATTTTATCTTCTCAAAAGAAAATAAATCCTGTGAAAACAACGGAGTCTCTGGAAGTTTTATCAAAGTACATTGATAAACTCAAACCGAAGTTTTCATTTATTATTACTAATTGAGAGTACGACAGGTATTTATTTAGCTTGAGTCTGTGGACTGATTGTATATGTAGTTTTCGCTATCTGTTTTATTTATCGATCGATTGATTTATATTTAATATATATATACTTTTGTAATCAGCTAGGCATTATTTTAAACTCCGATCATGAATAAAAGTGATAATCAATTTAAAAATCCTTTGACTCTGTATGCTTGTCCGTATAATAGTAATGTTCTACTTATAATTGATTGCTTCAAAAAAGAGAAAGATATTTATGTTCATTTTTTAGATTAACACATCGGTATTTTGAAGAAAATGGAAAATTATAATAATCGTTATTCACATACAGTTCCATTTTCAATCAAAATATTCTGCAGTATTTTTATATGGTTTCCTATTTTAATATCGTTCATTAGTATATGGTACTTTCCAAAAATGACTATTATTTATAATATAATAGTATCCATATATATAGTAATTTCGGTTTTATTAATGCATGCAACTTGTATTGTTACATTTATTGAACAAAAACGAATCATTTATAAATTTTTAAATAATGTAAATTGGGTTGACATGAAAAATACCTACATAAAAAATCGGAATTATAAATTAAATAATAATAATATTGAAGATATATTACATATGGTTATTATACCAATATTTAAAGAAGATCCATTAGTTATTGATAATACTTTAAACTCACTAGCAAAACAAAATGTATCAATGATAATAGGTTTAGCATTAGAAGAACGCGAGATGCACAGTGATATAAAATATAATAATATAGTCAGTAAATATGAAAATAAATTTCTTAAAATAATAAAAACAATTCATCCTGATGGTTTAAAAAATGAAGTAGCAGGTAAAGCATCGAATTGTAATTATTGTGTTCAAATATTAGTAAAATATTATGAAAATAGTTTAAAAGATTCCTATGATTATGTTATGATTACGGCATGTGATTGTGATTCAATTTGGTGTCAAGATTATTTTTTATATTTAAATTATTTATCTGTGAAAAATAATTTAAAATACTTTAATCATATTATTTATACACCAAATATAACTAACGTAAAACATTTTCAACCAAATCATATATTGACAAATTGGATGTCTATTACTCGATCAATTGCTACACATGGACATTTTCGTTGTTTAGGCTCTATTCGTACTTTTACAAGTGAATATCATATACCATTAATATTATTAAAAAAAATTGATTATTGGGATAATGATTTAGTACATGAAGATGTACATATGTGTAACAAACTAGCAATATTAAATGAAAAATGTTTAATATTTAAGTCTACCTTTTTACCATGTGATAATCAAACACCAACAAATATTAGATCAGTGTATCAAAGTTTTATTCTGTTGTGGTGCCAATCCTTACGCTGGAATTTTTTTATTTATGATTTATATTATTTATTTCATCAATTGCTTTTAAATTTATTTAATATAAAACGTTATGAAAATTTTCAAATAAATTCATGGAAAGTTTTCATGCAAATTATTAATAATTATGAGAATTTATTTTATTTTTTTGTGGCACCGATTTTTAATAATATCTTTTGGATACTTTATTTATGTCTATTTAATAATTATTATAACAATAATCTTATTTATTATTTATTAAATTATATTCAACCATACTTTATAATTATACACATGTTCCTAACATATCTGTGTACTCTACTTATTTTAAATGCCAATGATGAAGATACTAAAGGTGAATTATATCGTGGGAAAAAATATTGTCTATTTATATTAGGAGTATTTGTTATTCCTTTTTTTTCTTTTATCTATCAATGTATTAATTTAGTTATTGCATGGATTCAAACATTGAAAAGTTCTTATAGCCATGCAGATTCAGCCTTTAAAATAACTCCGAATACTAAACAAAAATAATCTATTGTTCATTTTTTTTTAAATAAATACTAAAGATTGATGAATCTAAGTATTTCATATCAAAATCAAAATCTTTTAAGTATCATAAAAGAAAAATATCTGACTAATATGTCAACTGCGTTGTTCGTCAGAATACGGGATTTGAAGTTGAATGGTTTTCTGAATGAATTATTATGTAAATGTCCATTTCTTTTTTATCAAAGATCAAGTAGATATTATACTTTTTTCAATAAATCATTTAAAACACTATATAAAAAAAATTGTTGAGGGTTGCATTTAAATTCTCAGTGGAAAAAAAGATTTTCTAAGCAGAATGCTGCACATGTCTCGAAAAAACGGAAAAATTTTGTTAAGAAAAAATTCATAAATGTAAACATAAACAGTCAAGTTACACAATTATTGTCTTAATAAACCTTTTGTTGCCTTTCGCGATAGTCCTCGCTTCTATTTCTCACCTAAGGACCTATTCTTTGCTATTGGAGATGCTTTGCGAAATTTTAACTTAATTGTCATATCAATCATATGTTTGCAAATATAATCTTTGAAGAAATTTGGGCGATTGCATAGCCTGTTTTTTCATTCTGATGCATTAACTGGCAAAGTTAGTTTCCATATTTCAAATTGGAGAATGTGAATGTTCTCATCACTCAAACTCAATTCTACACTCCACACCCTCATCTTAAATAATTTCTTATAATGATATTATTTAGAAAATTTAGCAAATATTTTTATTACTGACAATGAAGATGTTTGTGTTGTCACTTGAGAAGATTAAACATATTCGGCTCAAATTGAAGTTCACAGTACTGAACTAACAAATTTAAGATATAGGCTGCTGTTGACGTGCCCCGACTGAGATATTCAAATTCTAAGATATTTATGGTCTATGTATGACGGCCACCATTCAAAATTTTCGTAGTTTTCCTTTTTTCCACATCGTTGGATAGAGTTCGTCGAGTTACATAGCTTCATATTTAAAAAAAAAGAGGTTTAAAAATAAGTTTACGATGGTTGAAATTTTGTTGTTATTTCCCTTTATTTTTAAAAATAATGGCAACTTACACTTTTTGTTCAATAAGATTTTTTAAAATATGAAAGATATATTTTCTAATGCAACCTGACGAGCACTATCAAACGATGAAGAAAAAAGAAGGAAAATTCTGCTGAAATTTTGAATGGTCGCCATCATACATAGACTGTAAATATTTTAAAATTTGAACATCTCGATCGGTGCACATCAACAGTAGCCTATATCTTAAATTTGTTCGTTTGGTGGTGAGAGATTCAATTTGACCCGAGTATGTCCAATCTCTTCAACTGATAATACCAACACCTCCATTGTGAGAAAAATGAATTTGTGTAACTGTTCAAATTATTTACTAAGTATGAACGAACTTTACTGAGCAAAGTCAACCAAGCATTTAAATAACTTAGCTTAGAAAATAATTTGTAGCCATTTAGAAATACAGAATTAAACACTTTCTAGATCGATACTATTTAGAAAACTTTTAAAAAAATTATTTTATTAGGCATCAGTTGAAGTTTTAAGATCATCTTTCTTCGAGCACTTCACTTTGAGCATAGAAATTTACAAAATCTGACATTTATCCGAAACTCATGCAATTGATTAAATTTCAAATATCAGAACGAGCTTGAATATTATATTTCGTCATTCCTCATGAATGGAAAAATCAGATGATAAAATTTTTTTTATCTTAGTGGAATCAAGAGATAGTTTATTAATTATTACTTAAGTCCATTGAAGGAAGGCTTT
>CAJNSZ010000017.1:191905-212554 GCA_905329745.1 Rotaria sp. Silwood2 | reverse complement strand
GGGATCGAACCCATGCTCACTATTGTGAATTGGATCTTAAGTCCAACGCCTTAACCACTCGGCCACCCTGGCACGGCATATTCTGAGAGCGTTCAATTTTCTGACGTCTTCTCAATAAAGACAAGCGGAAGACTTAAGAGGAAAAAATATTGCCAGGGATGGGGATCGAACCCATGCTCACTATTGTGAATTGGATCTTAAGTCCAACGCCTTAACCACTCGACCACCTTGGCACGGCATATTCTGAGAGCGTTCAATTTTCTGACGTCTTCTCAATAAAGAAAACCGGCAGAATTAAGAGGAAAAAATATTGCCAGGGATGGGGATCGAACCCATGCTCACTATTGTGAATTGGATCTTAAGTCCAACGCCTTAACCAGTCGGCCACCCTGGCACGGCATATTCTGAGAGCGTTCAATTGTCTGACGTCTTCTCAATAAAGAAAAGCGGAAGAATTAAGAGGAAAAAATATTGCCAGGGATGGGGATCGAACCCTTGCTCACTATTGTGAATTGGATCTTAAGTCCAACGCCTTAACCACTCGCCACCCTGGCACAACATCTTCAAAACTCCTGTTCTGTTGAGATCTTCGACACAATTGGAAGCAAACGAATTGAAAATAACGATACTCTCAATCAAGAGTAAAAAATCTACGGACAATGGGAACCAACCCGATGCTCACTCTCATGAATTGGATGTTGAGTTCAACGCCTTGACCATCCGGCCACCCTCGCATGACATGCCCAGAGCTCTTTCACTTTTCTGAGATCTGGTCAAAAAAAGAAAAGCAAAAGAATGAACCGGAAAAATATTGCCAGGGATGGGGATCGAACCCATGCTCACTATTGTGAATTGGATCTTAAGTCCAACGCCTAAACCACTCGGCCACCTTGGCACGGCACATTCTGAGCGCGTTCAATTTTCTGACGTCTTCTCAATAAAGAAAAGCGGAAGAATTAAGAGGAAAAAATCTTGCCAGGGATGGGGATCGAACCCATGCTCACTATTGTGAATTGGATCTTAAGTCCAACGCCTTAACCACTCGACCACCTTGGCACGGCATATTCTGAGAGCGTTCAATTTTCTGACGTCTTCTCAATAAAGAAAACCGGAAGAATTAAGAGGAAAAAATATTGCCAGGGATGGGGATCGAACCCATGCTCACTATTGTGAATTGGATCTTAAGTCCAACGNTTCTAATACAAGTTTTATTTGTCATAATAATTCATTTTATTTTTAAGGATCAAATTAATTGCATGTATATTTTTTAATATGGATGGTAAAACCACTACAACATCGGATATAATTCTATTTCTTTCCGTAATCAATGGTTCATTTATATTACATTGTGAAGACTTAACTATGCTACGTTTTTGTCTTGCAACTTATATAAATATCGTTAAACATTTTCGACATATATTTGCCACGAATGGGTAAATAGAGAACGACTTTTTTTTTCTTTTCTTTTTTCTAACAAGGAAACCTCCCTAACTGATAGCATTTGTATGAGCTCGTGTTCTGCTCATACGTAGCAGTCCTAATGTAGATAAAACCCGTAAAAGGTTCGTTCTATTATACTTTTCTACTTGAGTTACTGTCACTTTACTCAATTTGTAGTCTACTGCAGAATATTTCGAAAAATGAAATTACCGACATTACGATTAGCTCAATACATATAAGGCAGTACGAATGAAATATTTTTAGAAATATTGGGAATTCCAAAAGTTTTAGAAATTTCGATGATTTCGGAATATCCTACAAAAGATTATACAAATTCAGTTAAGTGGCAATAATTTGAGAAGAAAAGTAAAATGAAATGAATCTTCTTACAGTTTTTACCTACACTATAAGTCTTATCTATGAATAACATATGAGCTTAAACAGAGGTTAATGATTCGAGTGGTTTCCTCGTATGATATATTTGATTCTTGTTTAAAGGTACCTTTTAATAATGCCAACGTTTTTGCATGTTTATTCACATACTCAATCAAATCCAATGTTAAGAAAAGCAATTGAATATTGTTGTCGACAATTTTATATTTTACATCGTATACCATTTATATTACAAATGCTTGGTAGTATATCACAATTAGTTGATTTAGATCAATCAACTAACATTACAAATACAAATAAAATTCAATCATTATATTTATTTCGTTTACTAATTGCATTAGAACAAACAAATATTGATGCTATGTATGATGATTATTTTATATTAGAATTAGTTAAACATGATTCAGTAACAACAAATAGAGCAGTTCATATACCAACTGGAAATATGTCTGTTATTGCAGTACTTGGACAAGGAACTTTGATTGCACCAATAGTTATTAAATCATTAGATTTTTGTTATGCAGATGACGATACAATATTTACGTTGATTAATTGTTTTGATGTTTGTGTTACTGTTGGTAAGCTAAATTGAAAAAAAAAAAAAAACTTATTTGGATAATTGATGACGAAATTCCTCTCATTGTCAGAAGTCATATGATTCCATATTTTTGGTAATGAGTTAAACTCGATGAAACTAAATCTTAATATTGATCGATTTATTTGAAGCAAACAATTTCAAACTCGTTGTATGAAATAAAAATGTTTCTCCAATATTCAGATTTTCATTACTCGAAAGACTTGAGTCTCCGTTTTGATACATCACTTAGTTCTATCGAGTTATCTTCATAGCTAAAAAATAATGTTCAACGACGTCCAATTATCAGTACGTTGATAAGAATCTAAGATAAAGAAAATTATCTGCTATAAATCGAAAAAAAGCATGAAGCAATAAAAATCAATAATTAACGAGGGAGCTTTTCTTACTTGAAAATCGCTTTGATTTCGGACTCTGTATTTAAGATAGACCCTTATGAGGTCTTAAAAACGTCAAAAGAGTAAGGATCCGTAAGTCTTTCATAAAAATTCCTAGTTGTTTTACTGAAATTTTATCTATGGATAGGCCTACTTGTAACTAGAATATCCTGAAAATTTCAGCTCAAATGAATGTTCCCTCTACGATATATTCAATTTCCAAAATACATGAGACTCTCGAACCTTTCGTGAACTGTTAGTGTTTTTTTTCGAATTGAATATCTCGTAAAGAAAAGATTCTTTTGAGTTGAGATTTTGAGAACATTCTAGTTATTATTAGGCCTATCTATGAGCAAAATATTAGTAAAATGACTATAACCATGTATAGGAACGGTCTAGAGATCCTTATTTGTTTACAGTTTTTAAGATCTCACTAGAGTCCATCTTATGCACAGAGTCCTAAGTCAAAAGCAATTTTCAAGCTGGGAAGATTCTCTCATCAGTTATGACTAAAAGAACTAAAACGGGGAGCATTGATTTCGATTAGGTATGAACTAAAATCCACTAGTTTTTAGATTGTTTCTGCAAAAATATTGAATAGTTACTTAAAAACAATCTGCAATGTTTCACGAAAAGAGCTTCATCTTACTTCTGAAAATTATCGAGAACCATGATGAAGGATAGATCATTACTCTGCTTTGAAATGATAGATAGATCTAAATGCTTCATGTGAACCCTGAGGAGTGAAAAACTACCTATCCTGAAAAACTGAAATTTCATTCATTTTATCTTTCTTTTAGTTGCTTATGCACCTGATTCAATTCGTTCATTACAAATGCTCAGTGTAATCGATATACTTTTACCAAAATATTTAGAATATATAAAAGATTCTACAAATAAAAATGATATTCAAAAACGTGGACGTGATGAAATAAAAATAATTGAAAAATTATCTATTACTATTAAAACATTAATCAATACATCAGAATGGTTAACACGAGCATTTATTGAACCTAAATGTGATACATCATTAGATGGTATTTATAAATATTCACGTGCTTCATATCGTTCACCATCTATTGTAATTGAAGAAGATTCAACTAAGTAAATAAAAATTAGAAAAAAAAAAAAAAAAAGTTTCATTTTTTATTTTAGTCGTTTTATTGATGATCGTACAAAATCTAGAACACAAGATACTGATGAACTTAAGCAAGCATCTGAATTTCGTAGACCTCGTGATACATTCTTATCAATTATATCAACATTTATTCATTTTTCTACTCAACGTTTAAATGAATTAATTAAATTACTTCATGATTCAATAAATCGAATGCCTGAACTACTTGATGCTAAATCACATATACGTCTTGCAGATATAGTTCATACATTACTTAAATTAGGTAGTTTTGATCCTATAACAATATGTTGTTGTGGTATACAAAATTATTTTCAAAAATTATTACCATATACAAATTGGAGTGATGAACAATTACGACCAGCATTAAATCATTTATTAAGACGTATTGATCGAATGTTTATTAAAATTTGTAAAAAACAAATAACAAAAGTATAAAAAGAATATTCTTTTTAACTATATATAACTAATTATTTATTTATTATTTTAGCGTTGTTTTGATTGGGAAGCAACAGCTGGAATTTTAAATGGAATTTATTTAACGATTGATCGGCATCCATATATTGCATATTTTCCAAATTTGAAAGTATGTATTTTTATTAAAAGATTTGGTATGTTTGTTTCTTTTTTTGTATTATTTCATTTTTTAAATTAGGCATTAATTTCTGGTTGTATTGCGTTAATATTAAATGAAAATCTAACAGATTCAAATCATAGTGTACCATGTTTGAATGTATTGATTTTTCCAAAAGAATTTTCTCGTTCTGTTATTAAACTTGTCGGACGATATTTATTAGCTACTAACGTAAGTAAATAATGGATGGTTTTTATTAATCATGAAATTGTTCAAATGTTTTGACTTGAACTCTTTTTTCCTTTTCAACTCTAAGATATGATTACTTTTTCCAAAAATTTGCCATCAAGTTCTCTACGAAAACTTAATTAGATTTACTTCTATAGAAAATTCAGGAGCAAATTGAACAAAAAATATTTAGCGCATAGAAACGAACCAACTTTCTCACGAGCTAATCATTCAAACTGATATCCATCGTTTGAGCAAATATCGGACCTACAATAAGATCTCGATAAGACTAGCAAAAGTCTAGAAGGGTACGTCTTAGGAATGCACCAATTTCAAATCCAATTCTTGACCTAAAACTGGTCGGAATCGGTTAAAACTAGAATCATGAATTTTTGTAACACCTATTGACATAAATTAATAATTGTTTCACAATTTTTTCAAGATCAGTTTCAAAATCAACTCCGACTTCGATCAATTATAAGATTTTTAATTGGTTCGCATTGGAATTGATGCATCCCTAGTTCATCCCCCACGGACTTTTGGAGATGAATTCAAATGGGTTTTTTCGAATTTTCGATCCATTATTAGGTATATACCACCGAAAAATAATCAAAAAAAAGTATTTCGATGTGAAGTTTCATTCAAAGATGGATTGACTGATTCATGGAATCTCTTAAAAGTTTTAACAGAAAAAAAATGTTGTTTTGTCGAGATATTGAATGTTCAAGTAAAACTCGAGTGTTGTAGCATGCCTGTGACAAGAGATTATTCTTTGAAAATTCGTTATCTCGACAAAGGAGCATTCTATTCAGTGTAAACTTTTAAGGATATTCTACGAGTCATTCGGCCTATCTCTAGTCAAAATTTTGCTTTTAATTCTTCGGTATATACCTAAAGTTGGATCGAAAATTCAGTAAAACAATCATAACTCGGCTCCAGAGGTCCATGAGGACGAATACTTTTAGGCTTTAACAAGATCTTATCAAGACCTCGTTGTAGGCTACATATAACCTCAAATGACAGATATCAGTTCGGATTCTTTTCAATTTCAGTGTGAAGTGACTCATTCCATTATTAGATTTAGTAGTACAAATCTATTAAATGGTTTTTCTATAAAATTCAGCAGATCAAAACGAAAGAAAATGATGAATTTCTTCATTTTCCATTGTATTTTTCGATATTCGACTGATATTAAACGAACTTCGGACTGTATAACAAGAAAGATCACACTTCAATGTACTCAAAAATCTTTTTACTTTTGTTTTGTCGCCTATCGAATCGTCTTAAATACTTTAAAGTTCACAAAACCAAATAGCGTAGAGTGTTGGTTAATCTACAGGGTGGCCCAAAGGTCACGCACCCGACAAAAAATTGAATATCTCCATTAGGACTTGAGCAAACGGGGTGATTTTTTTACCAGTGATAGAGGCATGTGCAAACTTTATATCCATACAGACATGTCTAGGAAGACCCTTTGTTAAGTATCACTATTGACCTCAACAAGAAAAATTTTACTTTTTCACATATAGAAGAAAAAACAATAGACTTAACAGAGGGTTTCTCTAGGTTTGTCTTTATGGATATGCAGCTTGAACATNTTGTAAAAAAATACGAAACCTTTAAAGTTGCGTATTAATTTATACTGGTGCAGTGCGAAACCATTAGTGTTTAGTAAAAAGCCGTTTGAATTTTATACGAAACCTTAAAGGTTTCATATTTTTTTTACAAAACCTTTTTTTACTGTACGGAACTTAAAAAAGGTTTCGCAGGAAAAAGGTTCTTCCCGTGTGCCCAGGGGAAGAACCTTTAAAGGTTTCGTAGAACTGAAAAATCGTTTTTTGATCATTTGAATGTATTTGCAAGCTTTTTCAAATCGACGGAACCTTTTTCAGGGGTTCGGTAAAAACCTTTTTTTTTAGAGTGTACTCTATAACGAGGGTATCCTTGAGTTATCAACTACTGTATGAGGAGGATGCTCATAGATTAGTCAAAGGTATAGAATAATGTTATCTGTAGGTTATTGAGTACCATATAAGTGGGTTATAAATAGCTTAATAACTACTAAATGATGGTAGTAGCTATCAGTTACCTGTTACTCTGTAACAGGCCTCGCGCGAGGATCCCAGTTTGGGGGGGCGGGGGTGCAAAATGGATACATAAGAGAACAAGTCACAGAGGTGGAATAAAATTTTAAAATATCTTCACTCATTTTATCAGGCAATACTGAACGATTTTCAATTCTTGTGGGGGGGGGGGGAGAGGAGGATTGCGTCCTCTCCTCCCTCTTTCGCGGATTCTGCTCTGTAATAAGGATAATTATAAACTTTCAGGAGTTATGCAAAGTGGGTATACGATACTCTTCATATCATCTGTCGTAGAACTACTCATGAATGGTGATATACTACATTAGGCTGATTCTCATTTCTGCTTGTTAACCATCTAAGCTAGCTTCCCATGGTAGACCTTGTACTGTGTATAAGTAGTTTACATAATTCATCATAAATAATACAGAAATGGCTTTCGATATTTCTTCGTAAGTTTCTGAACGAAAGATTGTGGTTGACAAATAGCCTTTTAATATTGATTAGTAATGGCCATCTATGGAATCTGTTGCAATGTCTGAATACACGTTCTCTTTATTGACACTTTAACAAGATCACGATAATCTTTATTTTGATCGAAATCACGCTCCATGTTCTCTTACATAGTTTCAGTTGTATTATTTTATTTTACTTTTTATCGTATTTCCCTCGACTGGAAGGAGGGTCATACGAAATGAAATGCGTTTGTTATGTTGCTTGATTGGGGTCAAAAAAACATTTATGAGAGGTTAGCTTATTTTAAGGCCTTTCGAAGTTTTGATGAAACTTTGCTATAGGTTATCGATGGCCCTGAATCCGAATCCGAAGTCAGTTTTTTTGGCCGGGATTTCATTGGTCAGGAACGGGCCAGTCAGAAATGAGCATTTTTATTTTAAGGCTTTTGGCCGTTTTGATCGAACTTTGCTATAGGTTATACAGGGCACTGAATCCGAATCCGAAGCCCATTTTTTTGGCCGAGGTTTCATTGGTGGAAAACCGACCAATCAAAAACGAACTTTCTTATTTTAAGGCTTTTGACCGCTTTGACGGAACTTTGATGGAAGTTATGGAAGGCCAGGATTCCGAATCTGAGATCAGATGTTGTATCCGAACTTCCCACTGGCTTGAAAGCTGTGGAATCAAAAATTAACTTTTTTGCTGATAGTGAACAGGTGGTGATATCATAGAGGATGCATTTATCTGTGCGCTTGTCTCTGTCAAGTGAGGAAAAACAACAGAGATTCAGCATCCAGTTCTCTTTTACATAATGTTGATTTAATCATGATCTTTACATGAATTGTAAAGTCAAAATATGTGTAAATGTATGTCTACTCTCCGCGAGACATTACTGCTAAAGTTCTATTTTGAACTGCTTGTGTATACCGAAGATTCATTCAGTGAAAGTGGAGTACATTTTACCAATCGATATATAGTCACAAGGCATAAAATTTTGCAATATTAATCAGACTTGTTCGCATAATATTTCAATATTTGAGTCGAAATTTTGAAATGAAGACTTTTCTTATGTCAGAGTAAAAGATTAGTCATTTAGTGGTGCGAAGTTAAGAAGAGCAGCAGCTAGTCGTAAGTGGCGCCCCGACGGGGCGCAGACGAACGTCT
Organism: Rotaria sp. Silwood2; assembly: GCA_905329745.1. Lineage (NCBI taxonomy): Eukaryota > Metazoa > Rotifera > Eurotatoria > Philodinida > Philodinidae > Rotaria > Rotaria sp. Silwood2. The sequence continues at coordinate 204,111 of CAJNSZ010000017.1, read as the reverse complement.
GCTGCTGCCAAAGCAGGTTTATAGGATTCGTGATTTAGGGAATGCCTGCATAGCGTCTAGCAAAATGCTTGAAAATGCGCCACTAAGACTGAATCAATGACAGTTTATGTATAGAAGGATTTATACAAAATATCGAGAAGTTAGAGAGACAACGAGTATATGTTAAGAAAATGTTTCGCCTGATACAGAAAATCTAGTACTCGCTAGGGATCAATAAATACGCTTTTGATATAGTTGAAGCTTGAATCATTCAGGTCTCGTATAAAAGAGTAGCCATTTAGGAGTGTAGGTTCAACCTTAGCAGTGGCTAACAGCGATTGGCGCTACTTTGAAGCACTGACAATCAACTGCAATGTCTCCTATTTTAAATTCACATTTAGTTGGTTTCAGATACGGGCTGTATAAAGCCAGCTTTTTGATTGAGTAATTTACTAAGATTATTTTGATGAGAAATTCAATTAGATCTCAGATTGGCTAGCTATGCAAGGGAATTAAATGCATATAGAATAGTTCACAACAATGTTTCCACTTTGGAATTTCTCATGGGAAATCCTCATCTTATAGCTCTAACTACTTTTAAGATTAAGAGAAATCTAGCATGGGGTAGAATTTAAATGATAGTGCACGATCATATACTCAAATAGAACTGAACATGGCAGCAACTATAGCTGCGAGTATGAGTTGCGTCCATTTGGGGCACTTAAGAGCGACTAACTGCTTCCCAACGATATTCATTAAAGGAACGCTTCAGATACTCCAAATTCATTGGGTGAATCTCTACCATTTAGTTCTTACTTGTTTTAGTGGGAACGAGAGATGACAAAAAAGCTAACAAGTATATTTGATGGTGTGAGTGAGAACAGCTGTGCTGGATTTGCTGACGATCGGGATAGAACATTCCATGAAAAACCTTAATTAAACAATTTACATAAGTTCATTCAAAGTAGATTTGAGTTCAATAAAATCCGTTTTTCTCATTTCACTTATCCATACTTCTGCCCATTCACTTGTCTAAATTTCTTTGGGTATTTTGGAATTAACTGTTTAATCCGACGAGGACTTTGAGTGCAAATCTCACTCAAATGGTATATGACGAGTATTGGTTTGAACCAATATGATTTATTTTAATCTGAAAGTTCCGCTACGCAGGTATTTTTGTAGCGAGCACTGGTAAATGATATTCTCGGTTTTTTACTGGTGGCTATACGGATTATGATGATAGTTTTCGAGAAGTATAGTGCATTTTTACCCTATTATCTCGGATATGTTTTGTTTCTTGATTATCTCTACAAATCGAATATACTGTCTTTTCGGAGCCTGTGGATATTGCTGTACTATTGTGGGTCATACAGATTTACTTTGGATAGTACTCGTAGAGTATCAGTTTAAGTGAATGAATGGGGTGAAAAGTAGTATCTCAAAGATACGCATGGCTATTCACACGCCGACACAGATTTGTGTATTACTATTCGCACTCAGACACAACCTTATACATAGGCCAGTTGCTAGCTTTTGAAAGGTGCGTGTAACAGTAAAAATATCGAAGCAGTCAAATATTCAGTCGAGGGTCAAGCGAGTCACACAGACGAGCGTTACTTGTTCATAAAATGATTTTATTTATAACAGTATAGAGTGAAATGATAATGTATTTATTCGGTTATGTAGAAAGAATAGAAATTCTGATTTATTGTATTTTAAAATTATAGAATTTTATTTTTTTTTTGGTGAAAGGAGTACGTAATGAATAATTTATTCTGTGTTAAGCTGATGAGAAATCAGATATAAGTCGAGAAGAGCTAATATGGAGATTTTCTAATAAAAAAATTGTTATTTAAATAATAGCAATTAGAGCTATCATGATGGTTATGTTGAATTTGATTTTCGTAAAAGAAACGTCTCATTGTAATTCAATAAAATAGAAAACTTCTAAAATTTTAAAATACGTTTTAATACGAACAAGTAAAAAGTTAAATGATACATTTTGAATAAAATCAAATATATTCAATAATATTTCGAAGTTTTTTTTATTGCCTAAACACAGATATCGAGATCTCAAACTATTTATTGAAGAATCTTAGAAGAAAATTCGTTAAAAACACAGCTGTTAGCACAGTCATTGTACGATTAAAATGTGAAACAGTATGTAACTGCTCTTGCTAATCACAAAGAAATTTTTCTTTCTATCTGTTTTGGAAAACATTTCTTCACCATCTTTTTAATGAATTATCCAGAACTACAATCAGAAAGCGGCTCATTTATTATAATGAGACGTTATTGATATATGGTCTTGAATAGTATATCAATAACAGCTTCGACGGGAAGCGGGAGATGAGTACAAATTTCAACTAGTGTTCTGTACAAGTATGAATTTTTGAAATCAGATCGAAATCAGCACTTTTTTATACCCCGTATCCGAACCTGAGCTAATTAACATCCGACAGATACGCTGATAGTCACAGCACGGTTTTGAAACATTTATTTTATGTGAAGAAGTATATTATTTAGTTTCTTCCATAAACAGGAAGAAAAAAAAAGAAAGAGATCGTCTCAGGTTCCACAAAGAAACAAGTGATTCATTATTCACTTAGTTTTTTTTTGCTTCTAAAATCTCATTAATTTCGGTAAATATATGTTTGCTTGTTGTTGATGGTGCTGGAATGGAACGTGTAATCAATACTCATAAAAAATAGTGGAATGCATGGAAAAACATAGTTATAAAACAGTTGAAAAAGAGCAATTCAATATAATCAAAGCTTGATTGGTGTACTGTCGAAGGATATGGATTTGGAGGTAACGTTGATAATCTTCTAGTCACTCAAATCTATTCTGAAATTTTACATATGAACAGAAGTTCTAATTTTTGCTTATCAGAATCCCTTTACACAATGTCTAAGAATGTTCTTTGTTTGCATCTCGATAATCTTAACAGTTCATTATTCATATTATTAATTAAAAGTCTTTTATTTTTAAAATCCTATAGGTAATTTAATTATTTTATTATTAAAATAAATTATATATGATTTAAATGTATGTTTACATAGCATAAACATTTGTAATTGCAACGTCACCTTTGACTTGTAAAGCTTGTACTTGTTGATATGGTAAACGATGTCGAAATGTGAACCATGGTTGACCCATATAATTAACCTAGAAAATAATATAATAAAAATTAATATTTCAGAAAATTAATCTTTCATTCATACTTGATAATGTTCTGGAAAACAAATTATCTGAATATCAAATTGTTGACCTGGTTGTAATGGAAATCCGCCTTGTTTTTCTTCGTTTCCCCATCCTCCACCTTGACATGAATTACGTACTGCTTCACGTTGATCAAAACGTGGATTAAAATGAAATGCAACATCAGCTCCATTATAATTTCCTGTTAATAAATTGAATTCAAATCGTGATGCATTATTATTTACACGGCCACTAATAGTGATAACACGACCTAAATATTATCTATGATTACACATTGATTAATAAAAAATAAATAAAATCTTACCAGGAAAAACATTCATAGGTACTGGAGTTTCCTATAAAAATATAAAATATTTAGATTGAATACATAATAAAATAAAATTAAAGATTCTAACCATAGCAAAACGCCATGGTTGACCATGACTGCTAGCCATGCCTGGATAAATTTGAACAAATGTTAAATTAACATCACCTTTAACAGTAACCAATTCAGCTGCAGTAAATGGTATTCGATGGTAAAAATCAGCTGTATGCTGATTATTGACAGCTATCTTAAAAATTCAGAAAAGAAATACAAAGTTTTTCATATTATTTTTGTTTATCTTTTTTTACTTTGAAACATTGTTCTGTAACCATAATGATAATACTAAATGGTTGACCACGTGTAATATTCAATGGTTTACGCTCTTCACCACCCCAACCACCACCAGGTGCTGCGTTTAATACTAATTGACGGTCATTCAAGCGTGGATTGACATGTAAAATAATATCACCACGACGATTAGCCAAATTGACTTCAAATCTTTTTAAAATTTTTAATCAAATAAGATATTATTTAAAAAAGAATATACTTACCGATCACCAAATGCAGTACCATTAACATGTACTTGAGTACCATAACAAATTGGTGGTGAAATTTGTCCTTCGTAAGGAACAGGCTATATATAAGAGATATATCGAAATAATAAATATAAAATTTTTTAAATAAGAACTTACATAATTTTGAAAATGACCAGTTTGCTAAAAGATAAAGTATATATATATAAATGGATTTTATTAAAATTCAAATATAAATTTTCTACACACTTGACCCATTTTTAACTAAATAATAAGTATTGACGAGTTGTTCACTTTGTGGTAAGTATGTGGAGAAGTAACGTATAAGCAAAAATGACTTAATTTATATAATCTAGTATTTGATGGTTGAGAAAGAGCGAGAAGAAGATAAGATGACAACATACTTATTCACTACGCTCAAATCTTATCTTATCGATTAAACAAGGTAACGACAAGAAGAAGCTATGTAGTCAAGCATAGATAGATGCTTCAGTAGTCCTTTATATTAATCAACAATGTTATCAAAAGGACAACAATAGTGGCCTGAGAGAAAAAAAGACAAGATGATATGGTCAACACAACAGTTTTAGTTTCATTACATTTTCATAATAACAGCAGTTTTTTTTACATTGTCATATCTTAGATCTGGAAAAGTAAAAGAGATTACCGAGTGTAACAAAGCTTTTATACTCTTGTGAATAGGATATTTTGTCACAATATATACTAACAGCATTCAAAGACAGAATTTTTAATAAGCTCTGAAACATGAACATGTATATTCATTGTATTATTTTTCATTATGAACTCTTTGAAATTTTTAGTTTATTCAATAACAACGAGTATAAGCAAGAGGATGACTATCGACTCAGAATGCTATACTTTAATGAAAAACTTATGATTTACACGTATGAAAAATTATTGAGTTTATTGTAAAAAAAAATAGCACCAAATAGCAATTAACTATCAATAATATTTTCAATCATCCAAAACTAAAAGTTGAATGTTTTTTTATATAAATAGTGTCTTTAAGATATTGCTTAAGCATTTTATTTATTTCATTAAATAAAAAAAATCCAAAATAAATTATTTAAATTCAATTAAGCATTTTTCAAAAAAAAAACCAATTAATAATAAAATGTGTGATTTCTTTTCACAATTGACCAACACCGGTAACTGTGATATCGCCTTTGTATTGAAGAGCCATAACCTAAACATACATTTTTATTGTTAAACACTAAATTATTCATTTTTGCAATAACACTTACATAACCAGGTGGAATTTTATGAATAAATTCCGCAATAAGATTATTGTTCATATATATCTAAAGTAAACGTTTACTTTTGTTTTCCTTAATAATTAAACGAAATGTTTATCTCTTACTGTATATCTATCCGGGTTACATGCAATTTGTAAATCAATTTGTGTACCTGGCATTAAAGGCATATAGGATGGAAATGGCTGATTTTCTTCTTGACCCCATTGACCATTTCGTCGATGATTTTTAACAATTGTACGTACATCGAAACGTGGATTAAAATGAAAAGCAATATCATCACTATCTGTATATCCTTGTAGTAAGTTAAGTTCAAATCGATTTGCACCAGGAGGAATAAAACCTCGTACAAAAATCCGAGAACCAGTATGTATTCTACATGATTGTATAGATGGTACACCACCACCCATCTATATTAGATTATTGGAATAAGAATTCGTGAAAGAAAAAAAAGTCTCAAAAGAAAATACGTACTGGAAAAGATGTTGTAATAACAGGAGGAGCTGATGGAAAGCCGAAACCGACGTTAAAACCTCCACCAAACGATGGTTGACCAAGTGGTATATTAGGTCCCATTGGAGGAAAACCCATTGAACTACCCATTCCTCCTGGATAAACTTGAACTGATTCTAAATTAATATCACCTTTAACTTCGACTAATTGAGCTAAATGCATTGGTATTCGTTGATAGAATTCACATAAATGAGAATTATTGACAGAAATCTTTTGTATATTTGAAAGAAAAAGAAAATTTGAAATTTTTTTATGAAAACTTAATATAACATACATTAAAACCATTATTTGTAGCCATTATAACCAATGTAAATCGAATTCCACGTTGTATTGGCAATGACTGACGTTCTTCTTGACCCCATGAACCTCGTTGAGCTAAGTATAACAAAATAATATTATAATTCCCTAGAGTACATATATAGTTTATTTTATCGTACCGCTGTTTAGTACGAGTGCATAATCATCAAAACGTGGATTGAAGTGAAGGACAATATCATCCTGATAATTTTTTAGATTGACTTCGAATCTACATTATTTTAAAGACATATAAAAACTTAAAATTAAAATGAATTAATTTACCGGCTGCCAGTAGGTGTACCACTAACATGAATTTGTGTACCAGGTGAAAGTGATGGTGATATTGGTGTTTGATAAGGTACAGGCTAATATAAAAAGAAACAAACTTTAAAATCATGAGAAAAAATAGAGAATCAAAATATTTTACTAATCCATAACTTGTAGAAACAGAAAAATTTGGAAACATGTTGTTTGAATATGAAATTAAATTTAATCTAATAAATAAAAGAAAAGAAAAGTAACACCAAATTTAGAACGCTTCTTTTTTTCTCTTCTTATATGTTTATTTATTATCTGACTTTATCAACGTCGTCAATCCATGTTCTTTTTTTCTACCATTTTGCTTTCTGTTTTTCTCGAAAGATCCACCTGCACTTTTTTCTTTTTTAAATAATATCATTCAAAGTACACAAAGTTAGTCAATCCTATTGAAATGATAAACAACTCTGATAATGACACAATGTTATTAACTATACAAGAATATTTCGATAATAGTTTAGTGACAAAGTCCATTTGTAATGTTTAACTACAGATATAGGATAGATAGATACGTTGTGGAATTCAGAATTTTGAAACAGGCACTTAATAAACTCTGAAGGCTCTACCTAATGGGTGCGGGTCTCCTGTTTGCGCACGCTCGCATTCTTCTTTTTTGAAACGTAAAACCAATAGAATCATTTCTCTTGTTGTCTTCCACTATATGGAACATATATATCAATCCTTTCAATCTATTGATAAATAACAGAAAAATTGCCAATAGTGCTTAAAATTACAAATATCAACAAGTGCCAGTACTTACTGTGCTCGAACACAATTTTTTTACTGAATAAGGTCTACTTAAGAAAAGAGTGTGTAGATATTTTCTAGGGTTCGATAAGATGAATAAAATGAAACTATTGAGTAGGAACTTATTTCAAATAGCATAAGAAGTATAATTGAAATATGTGAATTTTATTACAAGTACTCATTTTAGGTTTGTTCCGAATGTTCATCATACGACATCAAGTCTTTTCACCAAGTATCATTGATGACGAAAAATTTATCGATCCTCAAAAATTCTGAATTATTCTTGGCAAAAATTCTGCAACGATTGAAATACGACAGCTACATTTCAACCGTTTAGTAATATTTAGCTTAGTGAAAAATTAATGTTTGTAATCGTATGAATCAACATTACTGATAATTGAGTCATAAGGTTTAGATTGACAGTTCACAACAATGTCTTCAATTGATGCAAACAGATAACACCCAACATGGTGACTCGCTAACATTTTTGGACTATAGTGCTTTATTATGAAGTAGAAGTTTTATTTCGTGTTAAACGTAAATGATACTATTTTATGTCGTTTTCTGGTGAAAACTGTCAAGCAATATTTAAGCCATAATCTTCTTTCTCAATTGTTAGGACTAAATGAGCAATTATTTAATCGAAATGTATTTTTGATAACACCTCTATGTGATATGAATATTCAAAACTAATAGGGGTGTGGGGGTGGAGGTGAGTGTTGGTCTTCTCGTCAACCACACTCGACACCCACACCCTCGAGAAGCTCTACACAACAATCAACTCCAATATTTTTTAGCACCTTGGAAATGGAACTTATAGAGGTTAATAAAAGCCGATTGGTTCATCATTCAATCTAATTTTTGGACTTTCAAAAAATTGCTTCACTAATCTCGAATAAAAACTGGGATACAATATCTAAGATCGAATTTAGAAAGTACACAATATCCTGTTCCTTATCCATAGCTCTAGAAAAATATTTCTTAACGTACTTCAATAAATTCACCATGTAAACGCATATGATCATTAAGTGCAACACCATTTTTAAATGATTTTTTACAAATTTGACATTCAACACATTTTTCTTCATCAAATCTATTTTTAAAAAAATATCTAGAAAAATAAAACTTTTTTTTTGTTTTTGAATTTAAACTTACGTATAAGTTGTCATAGTTTTAGTTCCAGTTGATGTTCGAATATTAAATGATTGTTCATTATCAATTGATGATCGTGAAGAATTACTATCAATAGAATCAATTGAAAATTCACTATGTATTGATAAATCTTTTGTTTTAACAAATGCTGTTTCAGGTAAAAATTTTTTATATTCATCATGTCCACCTTGATATATTGCAGCTAAAATATCTTGATGGGTATTTTTAATATGTCGTTTTAATGAACGTGCATCACAATATGTACGATTACAATTAGGTACACGACATTTATGTGGTTTTTCTTCTTCATGTGTTAACATATGACCATTACTATAAGCAAAAAAAAAGAATTTTTTTTGTTTTTATTATTTATTTTATATTTTTTTACTTACAGATGGTCAAGTCATTTGAAACCTTTATTACATTTTAAACATATATGTTTACGATCTTGACTGTGAGTTAGTTTACGTTTTGCTAAAGCACTTTTATTAGTGAATGTCTAAAGAAAAACAAAAATAAATAATGAAATTGTTGACAGACAGGTTTTGGACCCATCACAGACCGTGACAGAGCAACTGTAGTTCGAAAGCATCAGATAAATGGTTACCTACAAATGTATCGCAAATAAATGGAACAAAACGATTTCCATTTAACTAGTAACAGTAGATCCATCGTGTTTCACATTTTTAATCCCTTAAGGGATTGTGCTAACAGCTTTTTCTTTTTAGCTGTTTTTTCTCAATCAGAAACAGAAAATCTCTCGATATGGATATTTGTTTATACTACCAATAGAAGATATTATTAGTCGATTAATGAATGTCGGCTTGTACATCGATCATGATAACTTCGAGCAGTCTCTTAATTATTCACTACAGGAAACATAAAGGAAGTTCATTGAAATCAAGGCTAGACAAAGATTTGATTAATCAATAGACAATAAATGATAGAATGTAGACATTCTATACTATGTACATCCTTCACAATGCTAAATAAGCATCATTCTTTTACTCTTTACATTATCAAAACAATCACATTCATCTCTTATTGCTCTTTTTCTTCTATGTTTTCTTTTGATGGGCAGTAATACATTTCTCTTTTCATCTTCTGATAAATAGCTCTTAACAAAGACACACTTCATTACTATTCTATATATATATATATACAATGACATCAAAAGTAAAGATGGCCTTTAAAAACTATTCAAGATTTCATTTAAGTCATTATCTACTTGATATGTGAAGTAGTACAAAAATAAAGAAAAACATTCTATTCAAGTACTGAAAGACAAATAATAACAAATTATCTAAATACACATACCTATGGACAATAGATATCTGACTTTCTTTTTTTTTGTTTTATAAAATTCGACCATAAATATTCCAAAGAGAAATAATTAATGAAATCTCATTCTTATTTGAAGATAAACATGTATAAAGTAAAGCATGAAATTGTTGACGAACTGATTCATTATTTAATATTTGTTCTAATGTAGTACTATCATTTGATGATATTAATTTTTCAAGAATATTCATCAAAATTAAAATATATGCTGAATTGGAATCGGATTTATCAAAATAAACAAGTAATTCGATCAATATACGTTCAAAAACTAATAAAAAATAAGATTGATGACAACCTAAAATTGAAAATATCACAAAAAGTGGATTATTAAAGGTTAAGATAAATACCGATTTGTTCAATAAGTAGCTGAACATTCGTCGTCATTGTTGGTTGTTTAATGTGTATAAATAATAAATGAAGAAATTGTCGTAGATATTGAATAGAATGTTTTTGAATATTTGGTATAATATCATAATTTAAAATAGTATGAATTAATTGTTTAAAAAGAACTTGATATTTGTTTTGTTTTATTTGAAAAAAATTTTCTTTGATTAAATCAAATATTCGATCAATTGTTTCAATAATAATTGTTTGAATTTCAATATTAAATTCTGTTGAGAGAGTAAAAATCTTTTGAAGAAAATTTCCATATTGTTCAAGTATATGAAAAGATTTTCGTGGTATTTTCATCGATCGAGATTTTCGAAGAGAATGAATATCGAAGAAAATTTGTTCAAACTGAATAGATTGGTTTATTTGATTTCGTCGTAAAATATTTTGTAATTGTATTGTATATTCTTTTGGTGTTAGATGTCATGGTGTTAAACGAATAATAGCAATAGTTAAAGCAAGTTTTTTATAAAAATTTTCATTTTAGAAAAATGTCTAAATATTCATGATATTCTACAAATGCATATTGAAAGTATGTTGAAAGATGTTCGTGTTTTTATTTTTATTTTTTTTATTGAAGAACAAAACAAATAACCATCACAAAGTTTCATACATTTTAAAATAATGCTTAGTAAATAGAGAATTAGGAACCATGATTATTAAACTTGGCATACCGAGTTGAACAACAAATCTATGATAGATAAAGAAAGGAATAAAAGCAGAATGAGAGGTCAGTGCATACCCTGGTAATTGAAGGATTTCAAGCAATGTTTTGTCAGACGAAACGAGTATTAGCTCATGTTTATCATGATCTTCATAATAAATCTAAAAAGAAAATTTTAGCTCAATTGTAAAATTTATCAGTAAGACGTACTCCGATTCGATCTAATGTGTATTTTTCTTCTTCATCCCAAGGTGCATGGGATTCGAATATAGGAGTTAATTGATCACTAAGTCTGCAAAGAACACAAAGACATTAATTACTGATTTTAATGAATTTTTGCTTTGTATTCTCATGAAATTCTTTAATATAATCGGTTTGTCCATATTCAGGATAGAGAAAAACAATGGAAAATGTTAATGTTTGATCTGATTCATTTAATTGCACACCACTTCCAGCTGGATTTGCTCTGATATTAAATATATCAATACTTGGGTCTTCTTGTAATTGAATATTTCGTTTCTAAGAAAGACATATATCTAATCTATTATGATGATAATCAATCGATTTCTTATACTTTAATAATATTAAGAACTTTTTCATGTTCACTTTTTGTTTTCGTTCTTGACCTTGTCGTTTTCGTTCATCACGTTCTTTTTCTTTCTAGAAAAAATATTCTTAAGAAAAAAATTTTAGTTTATTTGTTCTTTATTAGTTGTAATTTTGCCGCTTGATCACGTATTTCGATAAGTTTAAGATTATTGTTAGAAAACATTTAAGAAAAAACAAAAAGCAGTGTTAAGGAAAATGATCAATTTTTAAATAAGAAAAAAAAAGAAACTAAAATGATCAAAATCAAAGAAAAGAAAAGGATACTGTTAAACTAGCTGAACACGACGTTTGAACATCTTGATATTTTTCTAATTTCATACATGATTCAGCACTTTTGATAAACGCTTTCAGATGATCAAGTTTACATTTTCGAGAAAATACACAATCGCATAGAGCAGAACGATAATTACCTAATCAAATATATCTTTTTAGAGAATACGAAGAAGTTTTTGTTTTATCCAAATAAAAATTCGCTGTTGCTCGATTACAGAATAAAATAGCATTGACTGTCGGATCTGGACAACGTTGTTTGATACCTTCGGTATAGACAATGATGGCATTGCGATCATTGGCGAGCCGGACCATAATTTTCAGGGGGCAATAAGCACTTTTTCGCTTAAAAACGCTTGTTTTTATGGCGTTCTTCTTAAGTCCCAGCCAAAAAAAATTTTTTAGGGGAGCAATTGCCCCCTCTCGCCCCTATGCCGGCCCGCCCATGTTGAGCATGAAAGAGTGAAATATCAGTAAAAAAGATTCATCAAAGGAAATGAACGGAATATGTGATTAAGATCAAGGCCCCTAACAGACTGAAAAAAATCAGACGAATTAAAAGTGAGTTAACCAATATAATTTCCGTTGTTACG
>CAJNSZ010000017.1:0-191890 GCA_905329745.1 Rotaria sp. Silwood2 | reverse complement strand
TGTGGTACGGCGGTAGATATTGTGAAATGGAGAATATTCCCAAAACACAGTGGAAGATGGTTTTGAATCCAAAAATAAATATCACCATTCCATTCAGCATGATGAATTACCCCACCCTAGATGGTTTTCTGCTTGATCCAAGGTCAATTGGCTGAAATCAGGGGTCTCAGGAAAACGCTTATAACTCTTGAACGGAACAAGCTAGAAAGATCAGCCTCTCGTAGATTGAAAGAGAACAATTTTTTCTACCAACATATAAATTCAAGAGTAGGGTTAAATCGAAAAATGTCTCCAGCTAGGGATGCTAAACATCTTCATCGAGATTGCACCTGATTGGTCCATTATCAACCAATCATATTTTAGCATGGATTGATGTTCCTAAGTCTTCTCTTTCTAATGGTGAAAACCACACCACTCTATCTTGTTCCTATCAAAAGTTATTGAAAAAATGGTCATGGCTCTTATATTTTGAAACGGATAATAGTCCACTTGGACATCCAGAGGAATTACTAAGAAGCAAACTGTATTTGAATTGAAAGGAAATAATTGTAGCGCTACTCTGGGGGAAGTTGGAAGTTAATCAAGGCTAAATATCAAAAGCTGTTTTCATTCATAAGAGTTCTTAGAACCCTAAGAGTAAAGAAGTTTTCCGAAAGCTTACCGCGAGCTTTGGATCTCTAGCAGCAAACAGACTTGGGAAACTGTTGCATTAGCGGAAGAAGGTTGCCTTTAGTCGATAGGCTACGTGGGAAAGTAGGTAGTTGACAGTTTCGACCCGAGTTCCGACAAATTAAAACTGATAGGAGCTTGATTTATTCTGAAATGGATGGGCAGTTGTAGATATTTATTCAAGCAAAAGAAGTCTTTAAAATCGATTGAATGGAACCTAGATGAGAGACTTTTTTCTTTTCGGCCTTAACAGAATCATTTCGGCGCTCTTCCGTCAGATTGCTATATACCCAACAGATCCTGCGTATCCAATGGCTCCTACATATCGTATATTTCCAGTATCTTTTACATCTTCTGTATTTCCGACGGATAGGTTTAATTATTTTTTCATGAAAGGCATAAAAGACATTTCATGATCATATCCATTACGAGCATTATGTCCATTATGTCCATGGAACATTTTAAGGAAACTGTACATGTTCCGGAAAGTAAATTCTGTTTCCAGAAATCGATGTAGTGTCTAAAGAATGAATGAGTTTCGTGGAAACTTATATAACACATCATATGCCAAAATCAGACCATAGTTTATATCATATGTTTATTCAAAGCAAACAGTAAGAGAAGGGTTCCGAAAGTTCTTTTTAAAAATTGATTTCTTTTTTCGGAATGTTTATGTTCTTTAGAAAGAGAAGAATTGTTCAATTCTGATTCCATGTACTATTTGTATTGTTAATGATGACTTCGGTTGGTCTTTGCATTTTGGATGGCTTTTGTTATTTCAATAGCAGCTGCTGGCAGATTTATGAAGTTGAAAGTGAGATTCTCGTTGCCCGATGCTAGTGCTGCTTGGAGAATTTGTGGTTTGTCACCACAGCAACTGCCACAACATTGATTAAGCAGAAAGCAAGGCCATGTGCATGAAATACAGGCCAGCAGTAGTGCCAAACAACCCCCAACTTTTTGCGATGCTTCACGCAACACTTGAATATCCTGCAAAAAGATGGTGGAATCAGCATGAGCGCCAGTGCAGCAAAAACAAGATGGTTGCTGTTGTCGCGTAATCAATCGATTGTTGGTTAACGCAATGGTTGTTCTCGGTCCACAGCAACCCGAGCAGCCTTCTCGACATTCGTAGATTTGAATAACGCTGTCGTCGCTGAGCAGAGGGAAGGTGTTGACAAAGTTGATCCCTCCTGGTTGTCTCATAACAGGCTGGTCCCTAAAAATTACATTTCAACTCATTCGCAAAGCAATTGGTACACCACTTACATTGTTTTTTCTTCACAATGCTTTAAAGATAAAGTCTTGTGCTGCTAGTTGGTTACGAAGTATTGTGTAGTCGTTCAGTCTATCCTTAATACAAGTAAAGAGTAATCATCGATTGCAATAGAGTTTGAGAAAAATAAATTATCAAGGTACTGCCAACTTCAATTAGAATCCCAGATATTTTCCTTCCCTAAGGAGAAGTCATCCTATTCCGCGATGTTGAACATTGCGGAATCAGTTCCGTCTCCGGAATCAGTTTCACCCATTTCCGGAAACTCCGTCATCATTCAGCAAAAGAGACCTATTCGATATCAATCGAGTTCCACGAATTCCGGGAATTGAGTGGAGACGGAATTAGTGGGAATTGGAAGGAATTCGCGGAATCACAAGGAATTCCGGAATTGGAAGGAATTCCTTCCAATTCCCAGCAATTCCGTCTCGACTCAATTCCCGGAATTCCGTACCGGAATTACTAACTAATCATAAGGATAAATCATCAGCCACAGCACCATGAGTGTGGGTGAGGGCGAGAAGTAATTCCGCTGCGGAATTCCGGGAATTGAGTGGAGAGGGAATTATTGGGAATTGGAAGGAATTCCGGAATTACAAGGAATTCCAGAATTGGAAGGAATTCCCGGAATCACAAGGAATTCCGGAATCGGAAGGAATTCCCGGAATTGGAAGGAATTCCGGAATTGGAAGGAATTCGATCGATATCGATGGGGTCTGTTCTGTAGAATCATAATCGAGCTCCCGGAATTGGACGGAATCAGTTTCGCCCGGGAACTGATTCCGCAATGTTCAACATCGCGGAATAGGATGTATTCTCTCCCTAAGGAAATGTGAGAAGTTCAACGAAATAGGATTATTTCGGTGTTCTGCCCAATGAATTCAAAAGTTAAACAACAAATAGTGTTACTTTACTAATTTGGAAATATGCTTTTCTTCTTTGCAGTTAAGAAATATTTTTTGTCATCGGGACCAAACACTTCACACTATACAATGTCTCTAATGATGCTAGGTATGCCCTGAGCTCGAGTCTAGATTAATCTACTAGGAGTCAATCAGGTGTGAGCTTGGTTAGACTCGATCAAGTTTGAAATGGTCCTGTCTCCGTTTATTTTACTGTTGATTATCTAAATCTTGCATTTGCAGCAGTACCCTATTGGTTCTTTTTTTGTCATTCAGTAATGCCCTGCAATGTTTTTAATTGAAATTTGTGGTTAAACAATGCCAGATGAATTGAAAGTAGGAATGCATTAGTTTCAATTCTATAAATTCTAACTCGTGCACCCTAAATCTAGTAAAACCAAGTTTTGCCGAGTCTTCCCGGGCTCCATAAATGTATCGGTTCACGGCATTATTAGCACGATGTTACACGAGAGTCTTCACATCGAAACAGCTAATGCTGCTAATGAAAAAAAGGGAAAATTTCGTGAAAATATAACAGATCACATTGTTGATGATACAGCGTTCTATTGTAACGAAGAAAAGCACGTAAGAATTCATCAAAGATTAAGTGAATTGTTTTCTCTCGTCCGATATGAAGCATGGCTGAAGAAAATTCTTGCGTAAGAAAAACTTTTAATCTAAGAAACGGATGCTTAACTGCGGCTCGGCTCATTCAAAACCAACTGCTGATGGTCTCTCTTTTGTGTATAAGATCAGTTAGTATAAACCTAAGATATCTGTAGTAATGGTAGCTGTACTTAGATAATAGTGAATTATTCGTATTTTTGTTTGATTCGAAAGATTTCTTCACTATGTCTAGTGTAAGATGTGCAGACTTACTTATGAGCAACAGGCTTACTATTTTATTTGAGAACCGAGAATGCGCTAGCTCGTACGTAGTCGGCTTCACTATTTATAGTATCCAACAGCGTGCATGTTTATTTGAAAGAAAGTCATTCACTCTTTCCGCGAATATTTCAATAGTTGTTATTTGCTTCGATTCGAGAGAAAAAGCTGGGTGGCATTGTTTACTTCGTATTCATGATCAAACATAACGATGCTCTTAAAATCTTTCAAAGACTCTCATTTTTCTTCGCTGAAACGAAATTTGGCCTCAGGTTTTTTTTCATAAAAAGAATAGAGAATTGTCATTAACAAGATGACTTGAAAAGTAAACAACGCATTCTATTCATACTCCAAAGTTGCTGTTAGTATGTTGACAACAAAGAAATGTTTATGAAGTAAAAAAAAAAGAATCTGATAGGTGTCTTCACCGAAATCAGGCATTAGAAGGACTGTTGATAGCCATACATTTCAATTGAAATATGGTCGAGCTTAATTTGGAGATCGAGACCTAGCGCATCTGAAGGTAGCAGTGGCATATTTACTTTATTTTTAGTTAGGAAAAAAAGTAAAGTAACTGAAATAGTTACTTAGTGACTACAGTAGTAAAAAGTAAATACACAATGCACTAAAGGTATAACAGTTAGATAATAGTTTCGATCTGAGAAACTATTCGAAACAATCTCCAATGAGAGCTGATCAATCCGATATTAATAAGCCATCTAGAAATGCTCCTTATTACTGTTCTGCGGCTGTCAAAGAGTAGCGGTCTCTATCAGTTTTCAAGTGCTAGCTGAGGATGATTCTCAGGGTGGAGAACTTTTTAATGCAACTTGATTAAAACAAATCTTCACTGGTTTCATTTAATCATCAATTCTGATAGAAGAAATCAGTAGTTACCAAGTATTTGGCAATATGAAGTGATAACGGATCACGCAATACTCAATTTAAGGATTAAGTATTTTTGATTAAAGATTTACTTGAAATTGAGTGGTTCAGTAGTTAGCGTACATAAATACCATTTGATTGTGATAGTATCAAGGGCGACACATCTCATTCGGACAGTCGGGGCCATTCGCAAGCCATTCTAAATAGGGATGTACGGCTCAACGTCATCAGCGCTAGTGTTTCTTTTTTCACCCTAATATGCAACTGCTCAGAATTATAAATTACATTAAATTTTTATATTTGTCTGCAATACTTCATGTAAGAAATATATTCTATCTTTCACAACATATTCACTGATTTTTTAAAGCTATTTAGGATACCATTGATAACTTTCTGACGGTTACTTGCTGGTACCATTAGTAATCTTCCAGGAGCCATCCTGAGATACTGTTCGTAACTTCCAGGGGACTATTTGGAGGCATCATTAGTAACGTATCAGAGACTATCCGGAGGTACCAGCAGTACCTTTCTGGGGTGATTTGAGAATATCATTAGTAACATTCTGGAGCTACTTGGAGATACCATTATTAACGTTCCAGGGGCTATGTCAGGGTACTATTAGTAAATTCCTGAGCGCCATTTGGGAGTATTACTACTAACTTGTCGAAGATCCTTTGGCTCTGTCAAAATTTTGGTATGGATACTTTAAAGCCCAGACAAGATTACCAGAGGTACCACAAAATAGTCCTTAAAAAGGGTGTGGGTGTGGGTGTGGGTGTGTGGGTGTGGTGTGGGTGTGTGGGTGTGGGTGTGCGTGTGGGGTGTGTGCGTGTGGGTGTCGCTGTGGCTGTGGCTGTGGCTGTGGGTGTAGATGTGGATGAGGATGTGGCTGCGGATGCTCCTGGAAAAAACGTAATACCTCGGCTATGTGCACCCTCAAACCCATACCTAGACCCACACCTACACCCACACCCACACCCGAAGATGGTTTTCAACTTTATGAACTGAAGGTTTATTGGAATGTGGGTGCCCATATTTCTGAAATCTACAGCTGCACTCACACCCTCAAGAGAAGCTGAGCATTATTTTTGTATATCGCTGTTGTTCTAGCATTTCACCAGCAGTTTGTGTAAAAAGGAAAAAATAAGAGGACTTACAAAAAGAGAGAAGAAACAGAAAAAAGAAAATTAAAAAAGTAGAAAAAACAGACGCAGTGGCTTGCAGGAATCTATTTATACTCCTATGTAATTACTTTTGGTAGTTGAAATTAATAATTGCTTAACATGGGAAGTCGCCGAAAGCAGAAGAAAAGTGAAAATAGCCATCAGGAGAGAGAGAGAGTAATACTTGAGAAAAAACGTCAGTTGGAAAAAACCAAGAAGCTGTTCTTCAGCGATTCATATAAAACACACTCGATTATTTACTAAATCAAAACCATCAGCAAACGCTGATGGCTTAATTTGAGCGCGAGTAGGTTGCCGACATCCCTTTTTTTCTGCATTCTATTACCCAAAGTAATTAACATTCATATTTTGAGACAAGTATAACATTGACCAAATTCATCCATGTAGACGATAGAAAGTACGATCAACTATTGCCACGCTTGTTTTTCTCTTACTGAAAACGCAGTTTATGATTAGATTTGAAAATACTTCATTTAATTTATTTAAAATTTCATTTCATCTGAATTGAAATTGAAACTGAATCAAAACTTTCTTAACGGCAATCTATTACAAATTAAAATTTCTCCTGTGTCAATACTTAAGGTAAGGACGACGCGCATAGGGGGTGGGGGAGCAATCCCCCACCTACTTTCAAAAATTTGGACTCAAATTTTAGAAAATTACAACATTTTCCTTCGACTTGGAGAAAGATCAGATCTATTCAAAAAGCATATGATTTAGCCCGAGTAACAGCGCTGAACAGAGTTGTAACCGGTAGGGTTTTTTCTAGACCGGGTACCGGTACCGGTCTAAACCGGTCAGACCGGACCGGACCGGCCGGTAGACCCGCATGAATCATTAGTAATTTTTCTCATCTTATATGAGTCATATCTTACACTGAATCACTACAGTAACTACTTAAAGCTTCTATCTCATCATTAAGGAGCATTTTTTACGCATTATTATCAATGTACAATGAAGCTAATGGCAGGAAACTTTATTCTATCAGAATTTCTCGCCCTAGATGTTATGGAAAGCCTTCCTCTTGGCACGCGTTCAGTGTGGAGACTGATATTTCGATGCCGAAAATGGTTAGGCACTTATTCTGATATGCTGGCTTCCGTTATGGACACGACAAATGAACTATCCCCCTGGCCAGAAATAGTTAGACTCGGTATTTTGAATAAATTATCACTATAAATCAACATTTTGGAGAAAGTAATTATAGATTCGGATAGCCCGTCAAATTCTCTACAAATCTCTATAAATATCTTTTGAATTGCGTTTGTTCTCGGGAAAAAATTCAAGCTCAACAAAGGCACCCTCATCGTTAGATTCCCCAGAAATGCATTTTTTGTTTCTTCATCTATTTCAAATTTATTTTGAATATAAGAACATGTTATTACAAAAGTAAGTATGTATTCTGAAAGCGTGTGAAATTCTCTATCATCCTATGTATTTATGTCTTGTTTTGCATTTATTTGTTGCAATAAATACATGCAAGACAAGACATAAACATATAGGATGATAGAGAATTTCACGCGCTTTCAGAATACATACTTACTTTTGTAACAATATGCTCCTATATTCAAAATAAATTTGAAATACAAGTAGATGAAGAAGCAAAAAATGCCTTTCTGGGGAATCTAACGATAACGGTGCCTTTGTTGAGCTTGAATTTTTTTTCCGAGAACAAATGCAATTCAAAAGATGTTTATAGAGATTTGTAGAGAATTTCACGGGCTATCGGAATCTATAATTACTTTCTCCAAAATGTTGATTTATAGTGATAATTTATTCAAAATACCGAGTCTAACTATTTCTGGCCAGGGGGATATATATCTGAGAAGCATCTTAACTATGGATGCTCACTTATTCAATTGGAATATCATCCTACTTTTCTCATTTGACCAAATTTTCACTTATTCCTCTAGAAAAAAATTACATTTCCACAGGTGAAGATAGACCAGAGATGTCCATCCCGGTTAAAAAGTGACCGCTGCCGCGCCGCGACGATAACAGCAAAAAGGCTAACGTACCGCTACCGCTCCGCGGTGAGTAAAACAGAAAACCTACCGCGACGCTGCCGCACCGCTCCCAAAAATAGCAATGTCACAACCGCGCCGCTGCCGCGATGGTTTTCAGAATAATGATGTGAATTTTACGACCTGTGACGGTTCAGAACCAGAACTTTTCTTACCAATCGATAAGACTCGTTGAATCTCATAGTTCTGCACTTGCAAATACTGAATTTCTATTGAAATTCATGCATTTTTGCATTTTTCTCCGAAAAAAATCTACCGCTACCGCGCCGCACCGCGACGGTAGTTTAGTAACGTTCACCGCTGCCGCACCGCACCGCGACGGTAGTTTGAAAAAGTTCACCGCTACCACGCCGCGACCGCCGTGGCGGAAGCGACGCGGTAGCGGTCGCGCCGCGATGGACATCTCTGAGATAGACATATTAGCATGAGTAAAGGATTTCTATTTTTGATTTGACCATCAATCTTCATCGTTCGAAATCTTAAGATAAGTGAAAATTCGAGATGGTCAAGCTGAACTAATTTGTTGAATAAGAGAAAGAGATAATTCTTTGAAAGAATCTTTTTATTAAACAAATGAAAAAAAAATTGAAGTTAAATCTGATCTTTGATAGTGACGATCAATTTATGTTCATCTCTTTTTTAAAATTAATTTCAACTGAATGATCAAACAAATTTCATTCGTTTCTTTTACTTTCATTTTCAATTCAATCTTTGAAAAAGATCGAATCAATTTACATTCTCATCTTTTCAAGAAATTTTCACTGAAAAAACAAACAACTGTTGGATAAAATTTTTCTCATAGAATTCTTCACATTTGTTGATCTGTCTACTTTTTGATAATGTATTCATTTTGAACAATTCACAAATCAATCTGATTGACAAATTTTCGAAGTGAATTTCTCGATAAAGTAGCAATTCCAGTTCTCATTCGAGACTTTTGAACAGAACATTCTTTGAATTTAATTAGAATGACTATTTCAAAAATTCTTTGTTTAATCATTGTGTTTTATTGATATGAGTTGTAAAAATGTTCTTTTTCCTATGTAATCATCAATGATTATGATCATTGAGCTCTGAAAGAAAGTTTATCGGATTTTATTGATCATGCGCGTTCAAATGGAAGTTCAATCATATCGAATGAATCTTCCAAAGAAAAGATTTTCTTTTTAAATCATCGAATGAGATGAAAACATCGATTCGAATACTTTAATCAATAACAACCATTGTGTACTGATTTACTCAATAAAATGATTACTGAAGTTATTCTATTCATAGAACATTGAAGAAATACAATTGAAATGTGACTCTTCCTTCTTTTATTCACATTGAATCAAAGGATTTTTTTCAAAATATGTTAACGAGAGATTTCATTGTTGAGTTTTGTTATTTATAGAGAAAATGATCAGATGCTACTCATTGAAAAACAATGTTTTTCGAATGAACTGAGTGATAGTCAATGAGAAAGCGAATGATTTTCTCCATCGATAGATCATTTTAATCATATTTAAGAAGAAATTGAAATAAAAAAGACTTTGATTATGATGAAAACTCTCCGATTATTCTGGAAGATAGAAAGAATATTTCACTGATCAATCATTTCAATTGTTTCTTTTTCGGAAATCTATTATAAAATCGATCAGATGAAAAAATAATCCAATCCTTTGATAAGAAAATTGATAGACTATTTCAATTAAACTTATTCTCAAATGAAAGAAAGAATCTTTATTTGATTTGATTTTGTTTTTTATGTTAAGAACTGAAATGAAGCAAAAGATAAATATTGGGTATATCTCTTTTCATCAGGCATCTTTAACAACTGTAAAATAAACTCCTAATAAATCAATCAGTTATTATTTTCCAAAAGAAAATTTTGCTTTTGTATTCAAATGAATTGTGACAATGAAAATGAAAATATTCATTTGTTTAAGAAAAAGAAACAAGTTTATTTGAGAAGAATTATTTTAATTATTCATTTGAAAATTCATCTTAGCTAAAGAACATCATTCAATCCAGAATTGTTTCTTTGAAAAACAAAACGATTGAACGATTCTCTATTTGATAGTTGATCTGAATAATCATTCAATTCTATGATGAAATCGAAGAAAAAAAAATGGAAAATATTTCCTTTTTGAGATTTGTTCGTATACATGAAACTAGTCTAGAACAAATATGAAAAGAAAGTTTTTTTCCAAGAAATAATTAGCAAAATATATCAATGAAAAATGATCGAGATTTCATGAATATTGATCAGAACTCTATTTATTAGGTTTGAAAAATTCTTTTATCATTCAACTTGAGGGAAGAATATTTTCATTTCATTATTCAATGCTTTTTTTAGAATTGAAAACAAAAAAAGATCAATAATGAGAATAACTAAGGACAAGAAAATCTTTCCAAAACTTTAACGAATATTTAAGGAAAAAAAGGTTTTTATTTGAAATAGATCGAAATAGACAGAGTAGTAGTTTGATCATTTGAATAAGAAAGAATATCTATAGAAAATTTATTGAAAATAAATCATCTATTCATTGTAAAGCAAAGTTTATTCAATGTTCTGCTCTTATTATTAGAATTCGTCTTTGATTCCAATTATAATATTGAAGAGAAAACATGCTGATAATAGTGATATTGATAGATTAATTTTCAAAAGATTTTCATTGAATTTTATTCGAATGAAATATCTTATCAGAAAACTTCTTCTGAAAACTAATTCAAAGAATTTGTTTCAGTTTGTTGATTGACTTTTATATAAAAAGAGCGAGAAATTTCTTTAGTGATTTTTTTTTCTTCGGCAAGATTGCAGTTTATGGTCCGTCAATGGAAAATCAATAGAGATGAATTGGAATGAATAGAAATGAACGGAAAAGATAAAGGAAAGACAGGGAAGAGAAGAGGAGAGAAGCAAGAAGTGTTGAGACCTTCTCCGACGTTCATTGTACATCCATAGTAACTTTTTTACTGATGGACCGTAAACTGGAACCTTGCCAATCTCTCTAGTTAGCGAGAATAATGGTCACAATTAGTGGTATGATGTTAAAAATCTATCTTATTTTATTGAACAACAGTTTCAACATTTTGTATTTCGTGAACCAATAAATTTCTGTGGATTTTTTTTGCCAAGAAACGTAATATATATAAAGTGTTGCTCTGTCAGGCTAATGTTGTCACCAACTCGCTCATTTTCGTCATCGCAACATTTATTTGATCAGAGTTGATCCTTTTTTTTTATTTTTTAATAATGAAGACATAATTGATAAGTATATCATAAAACAATTTGTTTTTTATTCTGTCGGTTGAGAAAGTTTCTCTTGAAGTTCATCAATAGAAACTGCATTGACTTGAAAAACCTCAGCAAATGGTTGAATATTACCAATAGGATTATGAATTTTCTTAGCATTATGATTATTAATTATAGCAAAAAACGATGTATTTAAATGATTTCGAATATTTTGTTGATATGACTTCTTTAAATAATTGTGCAATATGTCGAGGAGGATTTTTAAAAGCACCACATCCCAATGCTGATAATATGACAATATAATGTTTATTTTCAAGTGCAATTTTAAAAATAGTTTCTATTTTCTTTTTTGTATCTTCTATTAATTTATTACCACTAAGTTTAAATTCTCCATTTTCTTGCATCTCAATTGGTGGATGAGCACAAGAAGCACAAGCAATGAACGAAATATATTTTGGACCATCAGGAAAAAACTGATAACCATCAGATTCTGAACCACGAAAAACATTAACATCAGGAGAATAAATACCACTGAATTCAGGTATAGGATATTTCCAATGTCGATGACCTTCTAATTCACGGTAAGGATCTTGGAGACATTGAAACATATTTGTATGACGATGAAGATTTTCTTCTTGTGCTCCAGCACCATTTCTCGAAGCACCTCCAGGATTATTTGCCGAAGCCATATTAAGTACAACTGGATTACATTTTGGATATTTATTTTTAAAACATAGAACCATGTCATGACAATCACCATCAACAACAAGTATTTCAGACAATTCTTCATAAGAACGTTCTTGGAGAGTGAAATCATACTTGTGATCATTGGCATATTGTCTTGTATTTTGAGCAGCATAAACCATTTTATTATTGTCCAAATCTATTTTCGTACCATCAGGAAGTCGATAAAAAGCATTGCATACAGCATTAATTGTTTGTATTTGTACGAGTTTACGCATTAAACGTCGTGTATCTGGACGAATTTTATCCGAGTTCCAAAGCGATGCAAATACTTCATGATCATGTAAAAATCCAAGAGCAATATCACGTGCATCATTGCCATTTTCCAAACATGCAAGGTTTTCAATTGAAAAGGTGCATTCCTGTGCATCTCGAAGTGATGATGGAATTTGAATATTGAACGGTGCATTGATTGGACGACGTTTTTTACGTTTATGTTCACCATTATAATGTTTTGTAGTTGCCTTGATAGAAATCAAAATCTTTGTTAAGTTGTAATAAGAAACTTTTCAACAGAATATGTTTTGGAATACCTTCAAACTGATGATTGAAAATGAGGTTTTTTATATTCAGTCTGCCTTTACAAATATTATATACAATTTACATGAGTAAGACAGAGTTATAAAACTTGCGCAACGATTTTGTAAGTTCCATCGCCATAACAAATTGTGTAAGGTATATCATGCGTCACGCATGACACATTTTTCTGCCCATATTCAAAAATAATGCAATTCGACAATCATTTCGAACCCGATTGCACTTTCAAGAGATACGCGTCATTCATGCACTGTAAAAAAAAGGAATTGAATATTAAACTCTTCTACTAATCGCAGTTTTTCATAAACCCTTTAAGGGCTTATTCCTATGTCCAAAATCCTTTAGGGGTATACAAGGTCAAAGATTTATGAAACCAAGAGTATATGAATATTGCATAAGGGTTTATTATCATTCCAGTTAGAGATAAGGGTTTATTATTCTATGCAGAAGAATGTTTTATTCTACTTTTTTCATGAGAAGGGTTTATTATTCTATCCTTATTTTTTCACAGTGAGAGCAGAGGTGTTCATAGGGCAAGACAGAAAAAAATTATTTTTGCCCTGTCTTGCTCATGACTGCGTAGCACAGGACAAGGTGAGATAAGATCCTTATATCCTGCAAACTTTAAAATCAGGTTTTCGAATTTTCATCCTCAAACATCAGTATCTTTTTATACTTTTTAAAAAGCAGAAACAGACTGAAAAGGACGGTAGAAAATGGCTTTATAGTTTTCCTTAATAGGGTGTGGGTGTGGGTGTGGGTGGGTGTTGGGCTGGGTATGAGTGTGGGCGTGAATATGGGTATGAATGTGTGGGATATGGGTGGTTGAAGGTATGGGTGGCTGAAGATGTGGGTTGTTCTAGTGTAGAGAAGTTCAACACCCACACCCACACCCACACGCACAACCACATCCCACATCCAGCCACACTCACCCACACCTACCCTTGTCTCATTAATAAATGGTCAGGATGTTATAAAGGCGAGTTTATCCTGTATCCTCCAGGCTCATCTATAAAAAAACATGAGCCATCAGTGGTTGTTTGTTTACGATGAGCTGCAGGAATCTCATCCGCTGCTGAACGCTTATCTTGATTTAACGTTTCATACATTTTCTGTCATACTCGAAGCTCTTCGTCTTTGTTGATAAGTTTTGGTTCAAATGAGTAAGGAACTGATGCTGGTGTTGGTTTAGCAAAATCTCTACAACTTTGTTTTTACTCTTTCGGTTTTTTTTCGATTGCATAGAATGCCATTGTTTCTGGTGTTTGGGCATCGAAATGACACAAGAAGTCTTCCTCCATATATGCTTTAAACGAATTTCAGAGATGTATCGGATTTGTTGAAGTACAATAAAGGATGTTTCATAATAACTGACGATAAATTGTCAATGATATTTTTCATATTTTTTTTTTATGTAGAGGGCTGAAAGTTTTATCACATATATATCTTACTAAGATCTTTAATTTTCCAAAGTTTCAGCTTTGTAGCTAAAACTATTGCTGAAATGCGAAGATAGCATTGAATACATGAAATTTCGTACTTGATTTAGGTGATATCTTTATTTCTTGACTAGCAAAATTTATTAATACATGATGGAAAGAAACTTCGCAAGACAATTATTTTTAAAAACTTAAACAATAATAAAATGCAATGTATACGAATATGCTCTCCGTTGTTTGCAATGACAAGCTGTAATCGATAAGGTATTTCGTCCATCATTTTTGCACATTTTTCTTTCGAGAATTTTTTCCATTCTTTTGCAATCTCTTGTTCTAAGTGCAACCGCGTATCAAACACTTTACCACGAACTTTTCCCTCAATACACCCCAAATATTTTCAATTCTCCATACATCAGCAAATTTAGTATCACCATCTGCTGGTTCTATACGTTCATTAAATAATTGTGCAACTGTATTTCTTACTAATGAAGTTCGGTGTTTTCGATCTTGATCATCCTGAAAAATTGGATCTAGTTTAGGTTTTCGAAATGCTTTTTTAATTGCTGGAGCTGCTTTCTGTTTTAAGAATTTCTCATATAATTGGTTTGTTAAGTACACTCGTTTTCGTCTGTCACTGTTTAAAGGACGTTGCTGTTCTAACCAATCACTAACATTATTTGGACCATGTGAAGGAATAAGACCTTGCGATGATATTGCACCCCAAAATATTACACCTCGTTGAAATTTATCTGTTTGTACATCAATTAAACCTGCTTCAATTTCTTCGCCTTCTTCAGCCCATACCCCATCGTTTCTTTTATTATGAAAACCTTGAAGAGTAAATAAACCTGAGAAATCACAATTGACAACACGATTCCATTTCCATTTAGCGTTTTTTCAAGCACCAAACTTTTTTCTTAACATTTTTGCACATTTAACACGTTGTAGTTTATCAAAATCATTTAACTTTTGTGCTTTTTTCTTTTTGTACCACCTTAGTTTTAACTTTCTAGCTGCTCGATAAACTGAAGCTGTAGATGATGTAAATTGTTCTCCTTTGACACTAACATCAGCTTCCCTAATAGAAGCTCCCTTTTTCAATCTAAGCTAATTACTAACATTTTGTCGAAATTCAGATGTTGTAACTGTTATCGGACGACCAGGTCGTATTTTATCATTAATGGTCCCCCTTTTCAATATTCATGATACACATATGTGAAGTGATTTATATTTTAATTTTGGTGGATTATCAGAACTTAGAATGAACCGAACAATACGGTCAATACTCCATGTTGTATTGAGCCATTTGAAATTCAATACAAAATACCTAAAATCTTTTCTTTCTTCGTAACTGATGGACATTTAAGACGAAATTGGTCATTAGATTTGAAGAATTCTAGATATATATGAGTTCCTATATATTTTAAATAAATCTTGATCACTACGTCGCGATTCAGTAAGTGATAAAGATGTCACCAAAATCAAGTACCAAAATGCATGTATTCAATGCTGTCTTCGCATTTCAGCAATAGTTTTAGGTACAGAGATGAAACTTTGGAACATTAAAGATCTTAGTTAGATATATATGTGTCCAAACTTTCAGTCCTCTACGTCAAAAAAAAATATGAAAAATGTCATTGACAATTTATCGTCAGTTATTATGAAACACCCTTTATCCAGCTACTGAACTAGCATATGATAAGTCTTCCATTATTTGAATTATTAATTAAAGCTTTCTTCAGAAATAAATAAAAGTTCGAAATAATCAAAATAAAACAGTGTTGCAGTTTTGACTTGAGCAAATACAATCTAAACGCCTGCCTAGAGGCTCAAAAATTGTTTCTCGGAATGATCTGGTCTTTCAATTAAATATTCTACTAAGAACTGTAAACATATACGGGTACAATGTGAATTGTTTTTATTTTTAAGACTCCTTACTTTAATGTTGAGCCAGCTCTCCTTTCAGTCTAGAATGTATCCTTAGATAACTCAGTTTTTCAAAAAAAAAGCAAGTTAAAAAGGCAACGATATTTAGAGATGCAACAATTCCAATTTTTGACTTGGAATTGGTAGAATTTTGGATTGGTTAGATCTGGTCACTATAGAATGACTCATTATGTATATATTCACTTAAATTAATTATTTCATTTCAATTTTTTTCAAGACCAAATCCAATCAATTCTACGAACTGGAATTGATACATCCCTGTGAACAACATGAGACTAATAAACCCGCAATATTAAATCATTTAAATTAACACCTAATTCAAAACCTAAAGACAAAAAACTAAAAGACACTGATGATTCCAAAGCAAATAAAAATAATGTTTATCATTGTATAGAAAAACTGAAGATGATTGTAATGTTTTCATACAAAAAAGGTCGACAAGTTGTGTCATAAAGGAAACAAATCAGTAACTAAGTAATAACAAACTTCTCCGCTGTATAAATATCTACTCATTTTTTGTATTATGTATGATCACTGGAAGAGAAAGAACACAGTTACGATCAATCTGAGTCTTTGTTATGCATGCATGTGAACCAGTTTGATAGGAGTGTCTCTATAGTAGATGGTTTTTTTTGGCCATGGACAAAAACTAAAATAAAAAAAGGCATTCAAGGATTGCTGTTGAAGGATTCGACTCATTCTTATTCGTCCATTTTTCTTGCACATATCAAATGAGTCTTTAACTGAATATAGTATATATTTTCAAAGCTACTTTTCCATTTGACTATTGTAGAGATATAGAAGATAATACAGATTTATGGATGTTTTGTTCTATTTATCCTGGTGTTAACTACAAAACAAGAGCAAGACTTCAATGAGACGATTATCGATGTAAGAAGAAAAAAAAAACAATAAACGATTATTAAGAAACTATTTCATTTAAATGGCAACGATTTTCCATAAGATGAATGTCTTTTATTTCATTCTATTTATTAATATTATTTACTCATCATGGAAATCAATATTCTTCTTAGAAATCGAGATAATCATCTGGGTTTTAAGAACCAACTTGATAAGCAGAACAAGAATTCATATTTATACGAAATATAAAATGCTTTAATTATATTTTATAAAATCATCTATCTGTAACCGTTCTGTTAAGTTTCGATGCTTTTGTCGACAAATGCTATTTAATACATCAGAAGGAAATACAACAACAGATATAGCTGACATTGACATTCGGCTTCTAATTTTACTAATATACCATACCATATGGTAGATAACTCAACGTCAATAATAATACAAACTCAATTTTGTATTGTAGTATTTGTTTTAGGCACTTATACGGTTCTGATAATAACCCACTACACATACTCGAAGATCAACAAATTGAAGACAACATTCACACGTCTCTTTTATATAAACAAGAATTATCTATTTTTATTCTTGATAAAGCAACCAACATTCATATACATGTTATAGAAATAGATACCTTGCATAAGAAACCCATAATCGATGAATAGATATTCGACTTAAGCTCTCCTATCACCCTTCAAAAGTCGATCTTGGGCCAGACATAATCAAGCCACATGAAATTTTCAGAATATATTGGGCCCATCGTGGAGAGGCTACAGTATAATTTTCAGCCATATACCATGATGTTTTAGCGAGATATTTATTAAACAAATGTTCAAAATAGCTCATTTGATCACTCAAAAATTCTCTGCGTCACTTCGTTCAATATACTTAGCTTTGTCTGTGCGAAACAGCATGTCAGACTCCAGTGCCTGATAAAATTTTTTTTTAAATTCTTGCTTTTTCACAAGACTAAAGAGATGAAAAGTTCAATGCCTAAAAAAATCAAAAGATGACGCTCTGATCATAAAAGTACTCTTTTTTTTATAATAGTAACAAAGCTCAATTAAAAAAAAGACTTTGTCATGCCCTGAATCTTGACATGCTCTTTGTCGTGCAAAGTTTAAAAAAAAACATTATATCGGACAAATATAAATTTTTCATACGACATCCAACCTCTATTCTATAATTTTGTATTTTGGCTGAGTACCTTTAGAAAAGCACACCAACCTATAACATATGCCATAACTTGATCATTATCGATTTTTACTAGTAATTGAAAAACATAATACACAAGATACTTGGCACAATTTTCTCTTTCAATTACCAACTTATATTGAAAAAATCATACATCAGTTCAATCTGCAAACCTATCTAAAATAATTTCTAATTAGTTCTCAAAATTATTTTTTCTTTTCTGCAAAAATCTATTTCTCAAGTAAAATTACTTATAAATAAACATCATATTATGAATAATATTTAAAGATGAAATAATAAAAATAGCATTGTGTAAATCCTTGATCAAAGAGTTTTTTTTTCTTGAATAATTTATCAATATAGATTTCTTCTGATTTTTTTATTGTATATTTCCTGTTCAAACGAATATAAATAAACGACAAGATCAGAAGAAAAGAGTGTATATATATTTGCAGTAAAATGTATACAAATCTCTAAGTTCGATCACAAATCTTCAAGAGTTTTTCTTACACATTCGCTAACTTTTTTCTTAAATGCTGCTCTATCATCACGCCACATCACCGATGCATCAATATTGGCTGCTGAATCACAGTTTGGATCGCTTAGCATCGATAGAACTGATAAAAGAATTGTTTCTACAAGAGACAAAAATGAAAAAGAATCGAAAAAAAAAACATACAAAAACAAAAAAACGTACCAACTGATTGAACAGGCGACCAACGTTCCGAAGGGTTTTCATAACCAAATTGATCAACACCAGGTTCATGAAGCTAGAGCAAGTTCAGTTTTCTGTTATCAATAAAATCAAAAGAAAAAGAATATTGAACTTACAATTGATATGCATACATCGCCATTTTTCTCAATATTCGGATGCCAAATTTCCGAAATAAATTTCTATATGAAGAAAAGAAAATAGGATTAATACGATTAAATAATAACTTTATACCATTTTCGGTGGTTTAATTGGATATTCTTTTGGAAAATCCAAACGTGCTTTAAAAAATCCTCCTAATTAAAATATAATTTTTTTTAATAAAAATTTTTCTTTCCAAAAAAATAAATAAAACACAAATTTACCTTCATAAAAAGTATCAGATGGCCCAACCAAAATAACATTCCATGCATATGGATTTGATTCATCGATAAGACCTGCACTAATACCTTCGACAGGATGACGACTTAATTCACGTAATTGTTTAAGAAGAAGTAATGCGGAAGCATCCATTAGAAAAATAATCTAAAAGAACGACAATAGTTTTATTTTATTTAAAGTAATGATCCATCTGATTAACACATATTTGTGCAAAGAATTCAGCAAAAATTTTTAAAAAGTCAAGAATATTAAGAAAAAAATTCTTCTAATTGTAAAAGTGTAATTATTTGATGGCCACTTTGTTATTTAAGTTGTTCGATATTTTTGTTTCTTCAATCTCATCAACTAAATTTAAACAAATATTTTTTTAATATTAATTGATTTCAAAACAAACATCTGATTGGATCAGATTTATATTGCATTTATTTATGATTATTTAATAATGGAATACATTTTTTAATTGAATTCGAGAGAATAATAACTAAAAACTAAACATGTTACCTAAGACTCATAAATTAGTATATATCTTGGCGTAATTATTGCTGTATTCACATGGAGCTACGTTATACTTTTGTGGTTTACAAAGGTAAATATCCAGTTAGCGGATTTCGGTCCAATCGATATTTTGACTACGAGTAGAACTCAGCGAAACAAAAGAAAATTCTCAATGGAATTCAGGCCCATGCATCATTCAGTTAGAGTGACGACGAGCTATTCATGAAAAACTTATTTACAAGATTTTCATGTGAAACTTTGCCCATGGACACGTCTCACGAATATAACAATATCGAAAAATTTTCAGTTCAAGCAAATATATTTTTGAGATATCGAGAGTCGAAAACAATTCGATTGTATGACTCGGCTTGTAATATATAAAACATTTGTTGAATAATTGACATCTCAGGAAGAATACATTCGTTTGAGTAGAAATTTTAGGAAGATTTTAATGACTGTGAGATTTGTCTATGAACGAGATTTCAGATGAAAATTTCGTACTTGAGTTTTGCATGAATAGCTCGTCTGAAAGTCGAAGATCGACTAAAACAGTTATAACTCTCACTGAATACTGCATGGATTTGAACCCATTTAGGATTTTCTTAATTTCACTAATTCCTACTCATAGACAAGATATGTTGTTGAACGGTATCATACAATTGGATATATTTCCTCCCTAGTGAACCTCTATTTATCTTCTGGAACTATTTTCCTTTTTTAATCATTGCTTTTTAATTAATGTAACAGACCAGCATGGAGTTTTATATATTGGTTTCAGAGGGGAAAATTCAGGGTACAGATAAAATTGGTTCGATTCCAAAAAACATAGGAATCGATCTCACCACTGATACAGAGTCTACTCGGACCCCACCAAAACCAGAGATTTTAAAACATGATTTTTAGCTTTATTATCCAGCCCTTTTACGCAACTATGATTTCTATTACAAACACACTTATTTTATCTATATTGATGGCGATCAGTATGATTTCTTTTTTTTTCGTTTGAAAATTATTTCGCTTCGGTATATGTTATTTTCGTTGAATCTCATTATTGCATTGCTGAACCATTTAAAGAAATCTGATCTCTTTATCTCGTTTATTTATGACTGACATATATATCATTATATTCATATAAAACGAGTGTACTGAAGGCATGCATTTCATGTACAAAAAGAATGAAATTTGACAGAATCTTCTTATGATGAATTCAATTGTACATGACAACAGCTACGGAATAACATAGATAGGACAATCACGAAAGGTTATTTGATATATTTATTCTCTAAAGAGACAATCATAATTGTGTTTTTCTTTTTCTCTTTCTTAAAAACATTTCTCATTAATCGTCACAGGCTCATTCGAACAGTATCTGGTTTGATTTTTATACTAGTCATAGATAGTATTAAATCGAAATTTCAACTCATCAGATGTATTGTTATAATATCAGTTGATTAGTTGTTGATGCCGTGATTGATGAATATTCAAGAAATAATAAAAAAATGTTGTGGCAA
The DNA here is from genome assembly GCA_905329745.1 of Rotaria sp. Silwood2. Lineage (NCBI taxonomy): Eukaryota > Metazoa > Rotifera > Eurotatoria > Philodinida > Philodinidae > Rotaria > Rotaria sp. Silwood2. The sequence goes on along the minus strand of CAJNSZ010000017.1, from coordinate 171,009 downwards.
TTGATTGGATACATATCCAAGAGTTGTAATGATAACTTTGTGCAACACTCTATTTTTATGCATCAATTCATATGAATTCGATTTTTAAGTGTAATTATCGAAGACAAGAATGCAAAAATCGAATGACCGAAACAAATCTAAACCTCTACCTATAGAAGCTTGTCTCAAGAGAATAAATAGAAGCAAGTGATGTTAAATAAACGATATAGTTTTCTATTCTCATCAGTTCAAGCGACAATATTTACTAATAAAACTTTTGTTGATTTGTTTTAGATCGTTCGAAAAATATAATTTTTCTTTTTTTTTCTATTACAATCATTTCGTTATTGTACTATTTATAAACAGCTACTGTAAATTAGATATAAAACCAAAAGATTTTTTTCAATAATGAACTTAATTTACTAATAAGATTTAATTGTTGTATCCTGTCAACATTTACTGAAAAATTGACCTGAGATATATCTAACATAAACTCTTCTAAATCCTTAATTACTTTCTAAGATGTTTTGATACATGAATGCTTATAAAAGCCAAGATAATTATATTTAATATCAGGTATTTCACCCATTAATTGTCTTGTGCTTTCTCTATAAATAAACACAACAAAAAAAAATTAAATACTTTTTTTTCGTAAATTCATACTTTAATGTCGAATTTAACTTCAAGTTTAAGAAAACCAAAATCAGATTCATAACCAAATGAAGGATTATTTTGATGAAGAGTCTTTTTTGTAAACATGATTAACATTTCCTATTATTATGTCTTGCAATTTGATAATGTTGATAAATTGAATGAGATTCTATCAATGTACGTTTAAATTGATTAGAAAATGGATATAAACACATAAGACAACATTCAAAATTTCTTTTTATTATTATTTGAAGAAATAGTATAAATGTTAGCACCAATTTTTTTTGATATTTTCATTAAGAAATAAATAAATTCATATTTTGAATAATTCGTCTTCGAGAATGTGATATTTGTAAACTATTAGCATTACAATTAAAAATATAATACAAATCAATTACAGAACATTTTTCGAAAAAATCGACTTGTTGGATCTTATTGAAATATAACGTCTAAAAATTAATATATCATAATAACTAAAACGTTAATTGTTATTTTTCAACTACAAAAACAAATTGTTTTGTTGAATGTAACTCTTCAAAATAAAAAAATCCTTCTTCAACTGACTCTGCAAATATTACATAATGAACAGCATGTTTTATTCTTCTACGTTTTAGAATAATGAGTATCACATCTACAAAGATGAAAACTTACATGAAATAAAATCCTTTTCAATCTAACAACAATCTCACATTTTCTAACCACGATCCATCAATAATGGATAATCAACGACTGATATATTTGAAGAAAAACCACTCCTACATAATATATTAACGCCTTAAATATCATGAATCTATCAATAAATCAAATGTGTTTATAACTTCATATATAAGACACTTATTATGAACTATTGAAAAGAAGATTCAACTAAGACGACTAAAAAATGTTGAACGACATGAACAAGAATTAATTGCTTGTTACATAATGAGTAAAACTATTGTTAACAAAACATGTCAATACTACATGAAAAAAGCTTGTATTCAGTCACTTTCAAGAGGACGACCTATCACACGCATGAATAAATTCTATCAAGATTCTCCTACCTTCTTTGACAAGTTATTTTAACCTGTTAATTAAAGTTGATCTATTCACTCAATCCAATCAGAAAACATTATAATCTTTTCTTTGTCACATTGATCAATTTTTCTATATCTGTGAAATTATAGTTCTCGTCTAACCTATTAAATTTATATATTTTTTCTCCTTTTTTCCTTTTTCTTTTCTATAATATGTGCTAGAAAACTTTTATGAAATGTAAGTAGTCAAGACCGATAAAGTCAATTCACTCAAATAATAGCTCTTTAATATAATAATGAAACACTTATTGTGCACTATTGATATTTCTATTGAAACTATTTCAAAATCTTAAAAATCATTTTCATCCATATATAGCTATGTTTTCAATATTATTTATTCTAGACTAGCTTATAAAACTATGTAGGATAAGAAAAACTCATAAGACTTAATATGTTTAGTTTTCATGGGCTTTACTTTCAAAATGTCAATATTTACAATTTATTGTGAAAGAATTCAATGAATACAAACCTATTGAGCAGTTACCATTAGTATTTTATTTGAATAGAATGCTTTATTTGAACAATAGAGAAAGTTGATAATATTCCATGATCATGATTCATATGAATAAGTAAATATAACTGTTTTTTGTTTCTATTTGAATAAAATTATATCTACAAAACAAAATAAAAGTTTCTTTAAATAACATGATTTGATATCTTTCCATGAATTATACTGTATTCACTCAAGATCATTTAGATTCATATATTAATATCATGTCTATAATATTTTTCGTTTATAGTTACATTTTCAAACTATTAATTAAATCAGAATAAAAAAAAATCCCTCGTTATATTCCAGCATTTCAATGATTTCTTTGTTTGTTTACCTTGAACACGTATAACTATAGACGAAAACTAATGCTTATGCGTACAAATTAATGCCGTATAAATAAATATACGAACAAATTTATTAACATCTGTAGTAACTTATACTTCGCATTGTATACAAAAATTTTGATTAAATTTTCTATCGATTGATATTTATGTTAATTATTAATCTTTAATAATTTCAATAAAATTTTTATCNTTATAATTTTGACCTGAAACTTTGCATAGAAACAGACCTTGATGAGAATAGTTTTTTGTGAAAGTTTCAGATCTTTTTGTTGTTCCCATCCGTAGATACAGCTATGCTAACTTTATTTGGATAAATCAGTAGATTTGATGTTCTCATTTCAGGATAGGAACTAATCAAAACATCTGAAACTTTCACAAATAACTATTCTTAAGAAGGCTTGTTTCTATGTAAAGTTTCAAGTCTAAATTCGAAAATCATTTTTTCTAGTGTTCCCGAGGGGGACCATGGCATTCATCTAAAAACACATCGTAAAAATACAATATCTCGACAGCAATAAGCTAGCAGCACGAACTCTTTTCAGGTTATTCATAGATTATTAGGGCCTATATGATGCTCATGCTCTCGACTCAAAAGCGATGTGACACTTGGGAATGTTCCCTCGTAAGGGGAGTTCTTCATTGCATTGAGAAAACTAAATGGCCTCATTTTTCCACGCTCTACGATGGTTATATTGAATATCAAGAGATCAGAAACAGACGAGATGAATTTTAAAGAATAGCCTTGTGACAATCAATACATGAGATGTAATGATATTTGAAATTGTTGAAATGGAGCTGATGAGGTTCGATGTCCTCGATTGATATGCAACTATATCGATAAACACCCATGTATGCTGCCAGAAACTGTCAAGACCATCTGCTTACCAATAGCATGAGCTGGTGATAGAATCGTTGACTGCTTGGGTGTAACAGACGAGCGTCATTTGTATCGACCAAAAACTATAACCAGTGACTGGAACCTGGACGAGTGCTCGATTTATTATCGATGCTGGAATAATCACTCACAAAACAAACAAATAGCCGATAGGTAAGTATTATTGAAACATGTTTAGAGCTGCAGGCACGATCGATGAAATATTCTTAAGAAGATGAATAGAAATTTAGGAACTTTTAAAGTATAGGTACGAATCCCAGTAATTGTTGTATGACAAGACAATTTCTTTGGATATTTATATGAACTTTTAGTTCTGTGATTCCATTGCAATACTGAAATTTTTAAAGATGACTGTTGTTAAGTTGTTTTCAAAAGATACCCCCCGACCTTAGATCTAAACGTTCACATAATTTCTACAATAGGCAATGTAGTTAACGAATGAAAGGTAAAATCGAAAAAATAAAAAAAATCTCGGTTACGTTTCCAATACAGAAATCAACTTGGTTAAGGCCGGCTTTCATTATGAACAATAATACTCGAATCTATTTACACAACAACTATATTCATTATTTTAGTCTCTATACAGACGAAAATATTCAAAAAAACATTGGGGTAAACTTGTCTAAACTTCGATCACATTATATTTCGTGTTGCATAACGATATTGCATATGAATTCATGAAAAGAACCGTCATTTTAGTGTTCGTTTACTTTAAAAATCGATGTTGACTTTCAATCAATCGATTAAATTTGATTCTTTTATGAATTTTAGGCTAACTTAAGTGATAAACTATTAAAGTATACATAGAAAAAAATACAAGCGCTCAGTTGAGAAATGTTTCCTGTATTCCCACAAAATTGTCGCATTTCGATCAGGCTAATTAGATTCAATAAAGAAATAAAGAATAAAGTGATGTCATATTTATTGTTTAAACCTGACATTTAATTTGACATATTTGAAAAATAGCACGAACATGTCAAATTGAACACGATAACATTAGATTAGAAAGATCACTTCACAACTAAACAGTCAAGAAAAAGAAACTATAATGTTTCCATTGTTTAACTTGCCATTCGAAGAGATTTGATCGATCGAATTAGTGGACAGTATTAGCATTATTAGAACCCTCGAAGCAAGTGTTGCATCAAATCTGTTAGAAAATCTTCATACAATTTTTGAGTTAACGGCAATAAGTGTTGCTCAGATAGGTTCGAACGATTTATTCACTCGATCTATAAAAACTCATTGATAATTACAGAATGATCATGAAAAACACAACAGAAAATGTGTGCATCAATATGGATCTTCTATGCAGCACGAAAACGGACTGTCCGCTAAACGGCGACGACGAACTACCGAAGGATCAATTGTATTGTAGCCCGTCGGTGAACATTCTATAATACCCACTAGCAATTATTCTCTGTGGTTTAGACGGCTCTATTAAGAGGAACATGTGAATAGTACCTTCGAATATAGTTCCTCATTTCTCTTTGGTCAACTAAAGTATTCGTCCACCAGTTTTTATATTTACCAGCCCTATGAAGACAGTTTTCAAGCGCCAGATACCAGAAGAATTTATTCCGATGATTAACTCTCTTCTCCAAACAAGGTCCACTGCATTTCAATGTCATGGCGGTATTCCGATCTATTTCTTGCCCAATGAATCTGCATCGTCATTAAATGCCATTGAAAAATATTGTCTATGTCCTCCAACGCTGCATGGTGCACGATGTGAGTTTCAAAATCAACGTGTGACTGTAATCTCTGAAAATTGAAACTGCCGAATGGAAAGCAGCATTCACTTTCATTGCTTATCTTCTGGGCGAAAAGAATCACATCATTCAATCCTATCATCAAATCAGCTACACATCTAGTCGAGATTGCGCCACGAAGTTTAGTTTTCACTTGCTACATTCGAGACAATGACGTTACGGTATCGGGCTTGCTGGTTCTTTCATTTAGTCTTTTTTTATCTATCAGTCTATCATCTTTCTCTCCAATTGACAGTTCCGAATCAGTCTACATTGTGAGAGACTAGGTGTCCACTCAAGTGCGAATTGGGGCATGGTGATTTTGTGATATATGTAAATGCCGATCAATTTTTCTGTCGATGTCGTCCAGGTTGGTCAGGGTCATTGCGTACAAACCGGTATGAGTGTAATTGCTCTCCAGATTCGCTATGTGTCGGTTCGTGGAACAACAGATCAATTTGTGTGTATCCCCTCAAAAAGTTTGGGCCATGGTGTTATCTAGAGAATACCTTATGCAAGCAAAAGAATGTTAAGAAATGCCAAAATCATGGACAATCTGTACCACGCGATCATCGAATTACTAGCAATCCGAATATAGTCTGCATGTCCCCAGTTGGATTTCGAGGATCACAATGCCAAACGATTGAGCTACACGTTCATCTATCATTTGCATCATTATCCAGTGATATTGTTTCAGAAGCAGTTTTTCTTTATTTCGTCATTGTCAATACACATCCATCGCCAATTGGTGGAAAATTTCCAACCAAAGAATGGGGTCCTTATCAACGTGTAACAACATTTAAAAAGATTTCGTTCGATCAAGTATCAGTTACCGTATATTGGGGTGTTCCATTTCATCTTCTTTTCGTCAAATATCATCATAAAATATATCTCTTGATAACACAATCAAAATATGTAGCATCAAAGCAATTCAAGATCTCTATAGACAATAAACTTCAGTGTCCATCTAGTCGAGAACTTTCAAATAGCACAATTTTGGCTTTTTCGACTTTTTGTCGGATCAAATACCATCATATTCCATGTCGTCAAAAGTATGATCTATCCTCTTTTCATGATGAGGATCAGTCCATATGCCTATGCACATATGATCGTCATGCTAACTGCTTTTTCTTCTATCATCGTCAGAAATTCTTTTGTCGATACAAGTTTTATTGCCAAAATGGTGGTCAATGCTTTCAAGATAATGCTACACGTCCGACAGTCGTTATGTACCAATGTTCAAAATGCTTTTTCGGCTCTCGATGTCATCTGTCGACGAAAGATTTTGATTTTTCACTTGATGTCATACTCAGTTATCAGATTCGACCCCAGAATACATTCAGTGACCAGCCATCTGCGTTCAAAACAAGTGTCATTGCACCTGTCTTAATGTTAGTAGTTGGATTTGTCAACAGGACTCCTTCTATTCTTACTTTTAAAAGAAAAATTTCTCGCAATGTTGACTGTGGCATCTGTCTAATAACTGCTTTAATAATCTCTCTTCTAACTATGACAATGTTCACACTAAAATTCATATACTTGAAATTGATTAATGATCGATCAATTCTGATTAGTCAGTGTTTTTCTATCAACTTTGTTCTAAAAGTGTTCTTGCAAACGGGTGATTGATTATATACTTGTGTGGCGATTGAACGTTTATTTGCTGTCATCAAAGGAACCAACTTGCATCAGAAAACAAGTCGAAGAATTGCTAAATGGATCATTTTTCTTATTCTTTGTTTTGTAATTGGTACTTCAATTCATGCACCCATTCATCGAACTCTGATCACTGATGAAGACGGACAACGTGCATGGTGTGTTGTTCATTATTGAGAATCTCATTCGAAGTATCTCACTACCTACACATCTGTCATGACTATCATGCATTTTATTGATCCTTTTCTGATCAATATAGTTTCTGTGCTTGGCATCATCATCATGACTTCAAGACACCGAATAAACTTTCGAAAGCAGCCCGCTAACGGTACTCATTTTCGCAATCAACTCAATAAGCGCAAATACTTAATTATTAGTCCTGTAGCTCTTGCTCTTCTGGCCATGCCTCGCCTCATTATCGTGTTCATAGTTGAATAAATGAAGTCGGCACGTGATTCAGCCATGTCGTTTTTGGTGGCCTACTTTATCTCATTTTTGCCACCTGCATTCAGTTTTGTCATTTTCATCTTGCCGTCACGACCGTATAGAAATGAATTCAAGACTTCAATATCCTGTCTTCAAAAGATCTTGCAATGATGGGTATCCATCTGCAAAAGTGATTGAATCATATAATGTTCAAATGCCGAGAGATTGAACCGATAAGTTTTTTTAGAACTCTAAATACAAAGAAAATCATTCTCTTGCAATGGAACAATAACAACTTTTAATCTGGCTAAAGAATCTACTCAACTTTTCTCAATGTTGTTGAACTTATGCTTACTTGTAGTTAGTCTCGTGCATGAGTGTCAGACATGTGCTTTAAACGCTTTATCTCGTAGGTTTTGAACGAGATTCATTTCTCTATAAATGTTCTATAAGCCATGGCATAAAATATGCTAATAATTTATATGCCTTATTACAAAAAGAAATCCATATTCTTTTTAATCAATAGCTCTTTAATTTAAAAACTTGTTGGACGTTCATTAAACTTTTTTGAATATTTATTCTGATCTCATGTTTTCAAGTAGGCGTCGTTGTGAAGTGTGGGTGGGTACAGGGTTGAGAACAAACCCCAGATCCCACCCTGACATACACCCTCATCAACACCCATACTTCCATTGACACTCACACTCTCCGCTTGTGATTTTAAATCCTACGACTAATATCTACCATACCGAACTTTTCTGAAGTCGCAATTTTCGATGGTAAAAGAACCACGATCTTGTTCGAGTACATCATAGTTTTTTGCATCTACGATATGTCGAACGGCGTTTAACTGTTCTATCCTTTATGATATCGCGGTTCATTAAGAAGAAACCGTAGTAACTACCAAACCATCGCAGTGTTGACCGCGACTTTGCTTGAATTTTTTTCCCTGGGCAAACATCAAATAGAAAAATATTAATAATAAAATATAAATATTTTTAGTATAACAAAAAAAAGACCCTACAGAAATTTGTATCAAACCTCATTTCTTAAACTAAACAACCAATAAAATTCAATCGGATCGACTTCTTTTAACCTTAGTAACTCGAAATATAATCAAACAACAGTCTCATACTCAGTTTTCATAATGAATCACAATAAAATGTCTTCGAAAAGTTTACAAAATAAATATCCTTGCAATTATAGCATTGCTGCAAAAAAAAGTGATTCCATGGTAATCAATGTGACATGCTTAGTCATTCGGTTTTGTTACAGCTTCTTTTTCAGCTAAGCAATCCACGAATCGAAATACAAACTCTATATTCACGAACAGTTCGTCATACTCGATCAGTTCATATAGACATGAACAAAAATAATGATTCATTGGAATTTTGAATTTTTGGTATCTTAAAAACATATTTTAAATGAACGAGTAATAAATGAAAAAGTTTTCCAAATAAAAGTTATTGTTCAAGAGTAATTTATGAAAGCAGAATCTTCACTTATGACTCATTAAATTCTTTACAAACAAGATGATAGGCTCGTTCAACTTTTGTCCTAGCTTCATTAGCAGATGGTGCAGCACTTGTTTTTAATTTTTTCATAATACTTTCAAATATTTGTTCAATATCGTTTCTATCATAAGGTTTTCCTTCATTTGTATTCAACAAAATATTTCGTAAATTTTCTTCTCGTAAAATTCTTTTTACATATGCTAATTCTTCACTTGTATAACTTTGTTTAGATTGTTGTGTTTTATATGTTGTTAATTGACTAACATTCATTTGTTTTATTGATTGATTATACCTCTTTCCCCATACAAATATACTTGAAAACCATTTAAATGATTTGTTAAAATCTTTTTCAATTTTTGCTGTCGGTAAATCAACACATGTTTGGCATAATGTTGAAAACCACATTCCAGTATCATAAAGTGTTTTTCCTGATGGTATAGTTTTGACATCCAATAATTCAATTGTCATTGTATTTGATGATTTCATTAATGGTTCACATTGACCTTTACGATTTAATTGAAATTCTTCATAAGTTCCAATACTTATAACAAATTGATCATCAAAATTTTGATAACTACTTGAACGTGTACATTTTAAATATTTAACAAATTTTTGTAATTTTGATGAAACATGTAAAACATGTGTTGATGTATCAAGAAATAAAACTTGATCAATAGGTACACCACGTAATGCATCTAAAACAATGGCATCAGTTTTTGATAGATGTCTTCCTCGTGATAATTGAATACGAAAATCGAATATATCTGAATATGAATCATCTATTGAACGAAATATACTTGACGTTTTATTACGAATAAAATCAAAATTAATTGGATAATCAGATCGAGAATATACTGAACGACAATGGAGTTGTTCATCATATTGAAAATGAAGAATATTATCACGATTATTTTTCATTGCATATAGTTGAACATCATATGAGTATGTATTTGATGATATTTGATGATAGTTAAGTTTAGTAATTGTTGTTATAAGACGTTTTGGTGAAGTAACACCTTTACATGTATAGAATGACGTCTTCAGTTTTTTACCTATGATAAATAAAAAGAAAATATTTCACTAGAAGTTTAAACTTTGTGTTTTTATTAAATAAAAACCTCGATTTCGAAGTATAGCAAAGTCTCTAAGTAATATTGGTTCGTCAGATGTGATATCTATTTGCGATACATAAGAAATTCCAAAACGTAAAAAGATAGAAAGAGACATGGTCTCCAATAATGGTGTTAGAGATGCTATTGTTCGATCATAATCTTGAATAAAACGTTGAAAACTAATATTCAAATCATTCTCAGTATTTGACATTAATTGTGGGAGATAAAGCCGTCTTCCAAGATGTAATGTATTACTGGGTCCTGTGTATGGAATAAATGTAAGAAAATTATTATCTTGTGTCGTATTTTCAAAATAGATGCTAGACGGTGTATTTTGTAAATTGAGTCCCTTCTCTTTGTTATTATCATTGGATTGTTGTTGTTTTGACTTCTTATGTGTCTTTGTTTTGTTATGATGTTTCAATATTTGGGAGACAGCATGATCTAAATGAACATCTGTAGCAATTTCACAATCGGCAAATGGTAAAACATTGGCGTCGTGGTTGTCATCGTCACCTAAGGACATGGTAAAAAACAGAAGAAAAAACAATAATTCTTTGTGCGTGTCTTTTTTTATATTCTGTCGGTCGAGAGAAACAGAAAGAGTAGACAGAGTATTTTTAATCGTTCTTTTTTTCTTTACTGTAGTCTACAAATGCAAATAAAAATACTTTAATATAATATTGTTCGTGTCCCAAATGGAAGACTATTATATAAAGTAAAAATAAGAGTCATCCGAAACGATAACAAAAAACATTCTATTGGTACTGACTTACTGATGAGCAAAGATTTGCAAGTGATCTGATGTTGTTTGCCCTCTATTTTGCTAATATGTACGACGCCATTAGAGTAGCGTAACCTTCAAAAATTCTCTGCTCATGCTTAGATTTGATCGAAGTAGCGACTTTTTAGTAGATTCCTTCTACAAAATAGTCCAGTTTTCGAAAAAAAAATTATATTTTGGAATTTCGAACTGAAGCTTTGTACACATAAAGGTTTCTGTTAGAGTATTTCATATATAAGTTCTCAACAGTTTTGGATATAACATTGACAATATATGAATTTCTCAATAAATCTATATTTTTCTTTAAGTACCATTGAAGATAGGAATATATTGAGAGATCTATATCTTGACAATAAAATATTCAAAACTGATGAAACATTGCACTTGAGATATTCTGATCCAGACCTTCATATGTAAAAAGTGGTCAGATCGAAATTCCTGAATGTAATTTTTTTCAAAAACTGGACTCTACAAGAAGGAATCTACTAAAAAGTCGCTATTCTGACCAAGTCTAAGCATGAGCAGAAAATTTTTTTGAGGTTACACAACTCTAGTAATCTCTTACATATTGGCAAAGTATGGAGGCAAACGGAATGGGTCACTTGAAAATGTTCTCTCGTGAGCTTTATTTGTTCATATTATTCTTTCGCACAAACGTGTAATACGTTACTAAAAAAAAAGAAAAAATATGCTTTTGACGTTGCCAGTATACATGAAATGAAAAATGATAAAGTGAACTGTAATGATAAAGTCGAAGAGCAGTATCTTCACCGCCACCTTTGGCAATGATGTTTATCGAGTACCTTCATTACTCCAGAATGTCTATCACACGTACAATACAAATTTATTATAGGAAAGTAGAAGAGTTAAATATACGACAGAAAAATAGAGAAAGAGTAAGAAGGACATTCGAAATGAAGATATTTAGCGAAAGAATGATATCACTTATTGGTACATGAATCTTTTCTTTTTGTAGCTTTTTTTGTGATCCCTCTTTCGTCTTATATGTATTTTTAAAAAAAGATAAGAACAAATATTATATAGCTAGTAATTTAATTATATCTAGTGAGCATTTAAAGAATAAGCGATAATTTAAAATTTTATTTATTATAAAATATATTGGCGATATGTTTTTCTAATGACATCTGTTCCTATTTTCGAAAACATGTTTATAACTATTGACGAATTGGTTTGATGACATTTACCTTGTTTCTCATCGATTGACTCATCATTGAGGTAAATATGTATAAAACGAACAAATGGGATAGATCACCTGAGCACATCTTGATGCGTGAGATATAATATAAAATATATTAAATCATCATGGGCTGTTGCTTGTCTATTAAGGGACTAGATCATGATCGAATTCACTCAGAAATAGTTCTTCAAACAAAAGGTGAAAGTTCTCGATATCATGGAACAACAGAACGAGGCCGTCTTCAAGTACGTTTATTTTTTATTTATTATTTTAATAATTTATTATTATTTTTTTAAAAGACATTGGGTAATGCGGAATTGGTTTTAACGGAAGATGGTATTTTTTCTCAAGTTATTGGTACTTCTTGCTGTAATGATCGAGGCTTTTTACATATACCTCTTTTTGCTATTACAAATATTCATGATCAAAATTGTAAGTTTAAAACAAAGAAATTTAGATTTTATTTCATTCATTTTTATGTTGATAGGGTTTAATGGTCTTTATCGAATTGATCGTCCACATCTAATAATAACTTACATAGTTCCTGGAAAAGGTGAATATCAAGCTGGTTGGCAAATGAATCGGACAGTTTATGAATATTGGCGAGCATCTGTTGAAAAGGTGCTTGAACAAAAGCGTATAATTCAATTCAAGTAATTAGACTTCGTATCAACACAATTTATTAACAGAATCTTATTTTTCAATCATTTCTTTTGACGAAAAAATTTATTTGATAAATTAACTAACACATTATTTTTATTATCGAGATAGCCTTTAACAATAAAATAGATATAAATAAAAATAATGTTGAACAATTGATATATTTCTTTTCATAATTTATCTTTCGTCTTACAGATTTACAGTACCATGTTACTTGATCTTGGGTTTAACTGTTTAAGCGATCTCATGTTATCTTATGACTCTGCATGCATGATCCTTGGCAACGCCTACAATAGGTACGAATCGGCACACATACGCTTAATGAGGATCTCGAACGTACCGTGCACAATTATGCAGTGATCTATAAGCACATTGAGTGTGACGAGGTGACATGGAATGATCAATTGCTACTCTATTTGAAATCTAAAACTATCTTAAAATCGAGTCAAAACTCAAAAAGTCTTGAGATTACTTTGTGGATGTTCGAGATCATGCATTGCATTTATCAGTTGACATGAAATAATTTTTAAGATGTACAGAAGTTAAATGCATATCTAGCTAATTTATTAAATTTTCGATAACTAAATTTTTTTTACCTAAATGTTACTCTTTGATATATCAATTGGCTTGCACTGAAGACTTTATAAGAGCGAAAAATGTTGTAGTTAAGTTTAATACTGAGAATACGTTAATTAATTCTCCAATATTCATCTATTCGTTTAGTAATTATCAAATGAAAGAGCTTAATTAATAAAATTTTAGTGGACATTCCTGTGATAATATTAAGTCCAAAAACGGCGATCATATAAGATATACTGTATTATTTATTATTCAATATGGTATAAAATGGTGCCATGTACGATAATCTTTTACGGTACAATTTAAGCGTATTGTATCCAGCCATTGCTTACGGATTTTATTTATGCAATATTATTGAAATGTTTCGAATCCATCATTAGTTGGAATATCATGATATACAATGAATGAGTTTTGTCGAGTCCTAGTTGGTATTCATATTTTTTTTTAATGTCAACTTCCTGATGGTTTGTTTTTAGCTATTCTACACATTAGAAGATACTCTTTGTTGACCGCTATCAGATGCAATGAACTTCGACGTTTTAAAATACCTTTTGATACCGTTTTATGATATTAATAAGTAACTAATGTAAAGGGCGAAAATTTTCAATGTAACTCCGATTTCCTACATGTGCTTTTCTAAGTATTGATGTGCCTCTCTTGTCAGGCTATTGATAGCAAATATTTGTCTTTACTCATCCTGCAATAATCATACGAAACTTCATTTTCTTAATGTTTTTAAAGTCTGGTATCTAATATCTGATAGTCGTTTCCATGAACAGGTGAGTTTATCTGAAATGTCATATCTATAGGAGATCACCCAGTGCGTAAAGATCTTGATGTACAATACACAATGAAATACTTATAGCCCTGTGTAATGTACATACGGTTATATAGAAGTACATAAGTTTAATTATGTAAGAATCAACACAAGTACTGTAAATGATTTTAGGTGTTGCAAGTGAAAATGGCCATACTTGATGGCCAAACGATATATATATATATGTTGTAGGCAAAATTGGAATGCGACTAGAGATGAATTCATACCATCACGTGCTTTATCAAAAGCAAAATGGAATGAAAAAAAAGAGAAAACTGTAATAGTATCGGTCTTGCCGCTAAGAAGTATAGATATCAATGTAGGCGTTATAAACTGATAAAAAAATGTCTGAATTGGATTCAACGATAGTCTAAAGAGATAATGGCGAATTGGTTTATTATACAGAATTAGAAAAACATCAAATTCCTTAAGTAAAAATTTTCAAGAAGCAAATGTTACTAAACAAAGTGTTTATGATGATATTGTTAAATGTCTACTATTATCCAAGGAGAAGCCATTTGATTTATTTTCTTCAAAATTTATTTTTTGGACAAAAAAACATTTCACTGCAATTAAAGTTTCTGGTGTTCATATCGCTTGTTGTGTAAAATCCAAAATAACTAAAACAAATTGTTATTGATGATTTATAGGATATTACATTTATTCAAGCATGTGAACTTTACGTACGAGCATCAATTACTAGTAGAACTTGCGATCATAAAGGCAAGTAAGCTACAAAACAACGTTCGTATAAAAAAATGGGAGCGTTTTGTTCGACAAAATGTCATTCAAAACAAGGTGGTTGTACAAATGTGGGTAAATAGATTAATATGTTTTGTCTTGTAAATTGTTTAGTTAAATGAAGAAATATTGTTGAATAAAAAAAATATTCTATTCAGTTTTAATTGTTTTGATTGTGTGAATTTATCTTTAATTGCATTCTAATTTTGCCTAGGCAAATTTAAATATTACTTGAAGCTCAATTTTGCCTACAACATATATACAGCAAAAATACACCTACATATGGCGTTTTTTTTAGCCATAAACATGCTACATATGACACATTATACATATGGTTGTCAAACACACCGGCCTGGTTAGTATTAAACTACAGTGTGTAAAGATTACATATCTATTCATTTACGGCTACATATGATAATGGTAGTAAACCATTGGGATCTGTGTATGTGCAAAGATTGATTTTATAACTTCCCATATACGTTGAAGGCCATCTAGTTCAATATTTTTTTCACGAGTTTTAATATTTAAATTTCTTAATATTTTATATATGATAACAACATCAATGACTTTCACACCTAACATTTCATTTGTTACCAACTATTCCTATTCTTGATTCTAGATGGTGTTTTGACAAAAAAAAATATCGATTCGTAAGTAAATGAGCGACATCTATTCGACATTTCATTCCTGTTGGTTATAGTATAGTTCGATAATATATTATCTTATAGCTGTAGTATCAAGGATGGAAAGTTCTTTGGTTCAAAAAAATTTAACATATTTGTGATCAATCTAAACCAATGTCTCTCTTCATTATCTCTACTAGTCGAAGTATTTCTTCTTCTCTATATCGTCAACGCTTTCTATCCTTTACTCCTCGTCTGCTTTCCTCTAATCAATACAACAATGACATCATTCAAGCTAAAAAGCAACAACTAAAAATTGATCCTTCATCATCTAAACAAACACCTCGTCTTCGCCGTTATCATTATTACTTATTATCTATTGCCACTGGTGCATTAATCGGTACAATCTATGCTTTACGTCAAGTAAGAAAACATGAAGGAAGTCTACCTGAATATGTTGCAAATGCTGAATTACTCGAACGTAAAGCTATGGAAGCTCGTCCTTTACCACCACCGATAACCAAACATATTACATTTGATGTTCCACCACGAATAAATTTTCCATTTAATGTAACACTTTATCAATTTGTAACTTGGTTTGTATGATTTGAAAAAAAAAATATTATTCTTTTTGTAATTAATTTTATTATTTCTTTTTAGTCCATTTTGTTGTAAAGTACGTGCTTATCTAAATTATAATCGTATACCATATGATATAGTCGAAGTCAATAGTGTAACACAAAAAGAAACGAAATGGTCTTTATATAATAGTGTACCAATAGTTGTTATTGAAAATGAACAGATACAATTAAATGATTCCAATATGATTATATCAGCTATTGAATCTTATTTACGTCAACCAACAAAAACATTTAAAAATATAATGAAATTATATAAATCAGTTGTTGAAAAAGACCAAAAAGGAAATTTAAGTTTTAATTATCCGAATAGATATTTTATTATTGAACCATTAATAAATGATCGACTAGACACGATTAAAGAAGAACAAGAACGAATAGTTCATAATCAATCAAAGTCATTTTTTGCTAGACTTTTTTCAAGATTAACATTTCAATCTGAAATCGATTCAAAAAAAATTCAAAACGAAACTATCAATAAACCAAAATCTAATGAAGAAAATGAATTTGAACGTCAATGGCGTGAATGGGTTGATAATAAATTTATGCATGTAATATCACCAAACATTTATAGTACATTAAGACAATCACTTAATACAATGCATTGGTTTTCAAAAGCTGGTGACTGGGAAGAAATATTTCCATGGTATCAACGTTGGATTTTTGTTTATCTTGGAGCTGTTACTATGCGTGGTTTAGCAATATATCTTAAGAAAAAATATAATTTAAATGACAATGTTAGAATTTCTTTATATGAATGTGGAAATGAATGGGTTAATGCTATTGGTGATAAAGATTTTAATGGTAAGAATAGAATTTTTCAATAGTATGATTAGAAAATGATTTAAACCGTTAGATACTGTTTAAAAACTTATTTTAGCGATGAATATCTTCATTCTCAGAGCCTCACGAAGTCCTCTAAAATCTTCTAGAGTCATCTAAAGTCTTGTAAAGTTTCTTCAAAATTGTGAAGTCTTTGTGCTCAAGGAGTCTATAACTATTAGTCGAAAATCATCACTTGTGTGCAAATTAAAGTTTGAGGAAAATGAAAAAGTACTAAGCTTCTGTCAAACATGCGAATATGTATTGCTATCTAGTGCTTGAGATCCCGTGAAACCTGCTGTTTCTCCCTCGAACTAGCCTTAATAATCTACTTTTATGAAAGTGCGAAGGTTTTATTAGAGATTTGGTTACTAATGAAAGTTTTGCATACTTCTTTATTCAATGTCTGTAAAGTATACTTAAAGCAGGACTATTGTGGCACAAAGTTTAAATGAATCACATATGAAATATAATATTATTATAATTGGAATACAGAAATTATAAATAACAGGAGATAATCTAAAAGAAAAATTAATTGGATAAAGTTTTTTTTGTTCTTCGTACGAAAGGCTGTATTTAATGTTCTTTTGTCTCGGGAAATAATTAAAAACGTTCATTTTTTAAGGTTACAGATAAATTATTTTCAAAATAATTTGACTCGAAAGATTAAGTTAAATATCTTTTAGTGAAATGAACATTAACTATTTATATTAATCAGCTCAGTTCTATCAAAAATATAGCTATATTTTATCAATAACTCAATGTGATTTTGAAGAGGAATTCAATTTAAACAATCGTATGATAGTACTATATCTATGCGCCTTATAGCTATACAAAAACCTTCTGTGAATAAAATAGGACATTTTTTCAAGACTTCTACTTACATACAGTTCATTGTATCTAATAAAGAGAAAAAAGTACTCTAATGAAAGATTTTACTTCAAAATAGGGCACATAAGGCAATTTTCAGTTAATTTTTTACTACCTGGCATTAAACCAATAAAGTTGGTTCTGAATCAATCATGGGAATAGCTTACACAGTTTCTGTTGATGACATTAATATAGTTGAATTCGAGCGAAGTCATTCCATTGTGGAGGCGCAAAACGTATCATAAATGAACTGTTCATCTTGGATGACATAAAAATTGTATTTATTCTTAATTTGATTTCTTTTCACCGCTATGCTGTTGTTTTATGTGTGTAGAGCTGGATGATTATTTATCATGAATTATTTATTGAAAAATAAGTCAGTTCGGAGAATAATATATGGTTAGACACTTCCAAAGATAATTATTTTCAGACTGAAATCAGTTCTTTCGTTTCCTGAATCATGTCGGTTTCATTAGTCTTTATTTTCTTTCTATAATATGAAATCATTAGTTCTGATTCCGATTCGGAATCATTCATTTCTGTTATTAAGGTTTCACCCACATAGAAGACCATAATAAGAGCTACATGTTTCAATGATTTATCAATAACAAAATTATTTCGAAACGGCCATGGAATAATTTTTAACTGGCTATTAGTTCTAATAAAGCTTTTAACATGAAGATTGTGCTATTCATGGGTACATGCCAAAAATAAAATAATTCTAGAAATAAAGAATGTTTTTCATGTTACTCATTACAAACGGATAAAAAATAACCGAAATTGTCATGAAAAATACTGCTTTCACATTTGTAATCAACAAATTTTTAAAAAGTACTTCCCAAATACTTTATGTCCCTAGTAGCATATATCAGCTTCAGAAACATCAAAATAATCAGTATCCAACTAATAAATGTGAGCAAAAAATGATAAAAAGAAGTTTAAGTTTTTTTAGAAATTTATAGCTCTTTGGATACTCTATACAATGCTAGAGCATCGTCGCGATCTCATAATTTATTACTCCAAATAGATATTTTCTACGAATGAGTCAAAAGTTACCCAAAAGGGGCTAAAGGTTTAAAAAAAATCAGCCTTTGATTGAATGTATAGCATCAAAATATATCTCTCAGATAGACGATTCTTTGGGCCGTTGAGACATGTGATTAATGTTCCTAGCATTCTTTATTACGTCTCCCGAGTTTATAACTAAAAAGCAATGGTTTCATCAGATTCGACGTAGGAATACAAATGAAATGAAAGCAATTGAGATTAAGCTTAATTGTTTTTTTTTTCTTTCGCTAACATCTAATGCAACAATTATCATACGTTTTTCTCAGACGAAGGTTGTCCTGTCTTTGTTTTGTTTTTGTTAGATTTGTACATATTCCTTCATGTATAGCGATAGAATATGTATGTAAGATTATATTAGTTTCTTGTCATAGTTCTCATCTTGTGGTAGAAATGGTATTTTATGTCACCTTTGGTTGCCGGCAGCTTTCATCACGCTGGTATTTTTAGATGATTTTTTTCCGGGAGTGTGTCGACTTTGAGTCAATATTTATCGAATAAAACATAAAATATACAGAGAAATATTTTTTATTCATTGCTCATTTGGTTTTTTTCGTAAATAGCATAAAAGTAATTGATTAGTAATTTATGGTCTATTTTTCGATATTTCCTTGACTATTCTATTTGATAACAATACATATAAGATTAATTCTTTACTAATGAATATGAAAAACAATGTGATAATTAAACAAAAACCTAATAGATTTTGATCAATCTATTTATTTATTTTTCTTTTCACTTAGGTGGATCCGAACCAAATCTAGCTGATTTATATGTTTATGGTATTCTAACAGCTATTCAAGGAAGTGAAGCATTTCAAGACCTTATGACTAATACAAAAATTCAACCATGGTTTGAACGTATGAAAAATTTAGTTGAACCTCATCGTATTGACACTTCAGTTCGTTCGATTTCTTAGACGTTTTTTTTTTCTTTTAAAAATAAACAGAAAATAAATAAATCTAATCGTACTTTTCTTTGATTTAAAAGACGACTTATTTTAGATAATGACGATCATTGAATGTACTGGTTGTACCTTAATTGCATATGGAATACCTTTTTCAATGTTTGTATTTACAATTGCACATCATCCATTTCGTATTATTATTGCAATGACAAGTGCATTTTTTTGGTTATTATCATTATTATTATCTTCATTACTTTGGTTTATGGTTGTTCCATTACGTAATCAACTTGCATTTGCAGTACCATTTGCTGTTTTATTTCAAGAAATATTTCGATATTTATTTTATCGTGTTATTAAGTAAAGATTTTACTTCGACTTCTTTTTTTTTTTACTGTTTGTTAATTTTATTTGTCCTAGAAAAGCTGAATTTGCTTTACAAAAAGTTCAATTGCAAGAATTAACAGAAAAAGGAATGGTTTTTGATAGATTTGCTGTTGCATATGGTAATTAAAAAAAAAACGAACAACAGATGATTATTATGAGCCATTTCACTTAAGCCGCGACTGGCCTTGTTCAATCGACAGTCGCTGATTTGGCTAATCTTTATATATATTATAGTGGCAAATGTTTGATGAATTTCTATGCAAGCTGTTCTAAAAATTAGTTTTGTTCTCGCGATACAGATTTTTTATAATGTTAGCATCGCCAAAATAAAACACATTTTTTGTGACACCTATATCTCATCATAAATGTATTCGTTTGACTTGAAGTTTCCAGTGTGAATACAAGTTAAGTTTGAATACCTACCACAAAAATATAAGAGCGCAAATGGATGAATTAATCATGAGTTGACAACTACTACGAAGTACACGGCAAAATTGCTATTTTTCAGTATTTTGTACATATATTTCATGAATGAGCCATGTTAAAAATTTTAAAGTCTAGAAAGAAAAGGTTTCAATGAGCACTCAATATCGTAAAAATTTCAGCTTCCTCGGTAACACTTGTTGCTTATGAGACCTTCACCAAAATCGTGAATGTGCTCAAAGTCACAATTTTTGGAGGGATCAATTTAGAGGAAAACTTGATGTATAGAAGTCGAAGTTTTATGGTTTTAAACTACACACTAAATACCTCAAGGTCTTACAAGAGTCGGTCTTGGACATTGTAGAATAGCTTGCAGAGCCTTATCAAAAGCGAAGATCCAAAATGACTTCTTTTCGTGCTTAATATACTCAAATGATTCAGAAATTAATAGAAAAGTTTCATTACATCAACATATAATCGTCTATTATTTAGCATAATAACTTCTTTGAAAATAACAAACTTTTCAAATTTCTTGGAACCCTTGGATTTGAGAGTCAAAAAAACGTTTTGTCAGTTTCAAAGAAGTTATATATGTCAATTAATGGAGGATCGTATGCCGATTTATAATGGATGAAAGATTGATCTATGTATAGAAGCTTTTCTATTAATTTCTGAATAATTTAAGTATATTAAAGATGAAAAAGGAGCCACTTTGGAACTCATCTGATGATAAGACTCTGCAGACTATTCTACGACGTCTCAGGCCAACTTCTACAGGACTTTATAGTACTTAGTGTGTAGTTTAAAACAATACAAGTCCGCCTTTTATAGACTAGGCTTTCCTTTATATCAGTCCCTCTAAAAATCGTGCTTTTGAGCACAATCATGAACTTGGTGAAGATGTCTTGAGCAACAAGAGTTATCTACGAAGCTGAAATTTTTACCAGAATAAATACTCATTGACATTTCTCTCTCTAGCTGCAATTTCAACCTTTTAACATGATTAATTCGCAAAATATATATACGCACAAAATACCGGAAAATGATAATTTCTTTCTATATTTAGTAGCATTGGCCGATTCGTCAACATTTCATCCATTTGAGCTCATTTGTTATGGTAGATATTCAAATCTCAGTTGTATTCACACTGAAAATTTAAAGTAAATGAATGCATCTATGATAAGATAATGTCACAAAAATGTGCTTTTTTTGACGATAGTGACTTTAGAAAAACCTATATATCTTGAGAGCATAACAATATTTTTTCGAACGGTTTGCTTAGAAATTTATCAAACACTGGTCATTATACCATATATAAAAATCAACCAAATTGGTGACTATCGATTGATCAGCTTCTATGGGAGTCAGTTGTGACTAACGTGGAATGGCTCTTATTTGAAATGAAAGTTGTTTTTGACATGATTTCAAGTGGTCAGTAAAAAACTATACAAATGATCAGTGTAAACACTGAATGGTCAGTACGGGAATGATCACTGTTTAATTAAAAAATAGTCATTTTTTTATATACAAATAGCAGGAAAAATTACAGATTTGGTCAGTGAAAAATATCAATTTTATCAGTGTAACATTTTTTTTATCTGCCTAAAGTATAATTTAGTATAAGAAAAATAATTTGAATAAACGAAACAAAAATACAAAAGAAATAAGACGAAGAAGAAGATGAAAATCAAATTATTATACTAGCAAATTAATTTTAGTCTTTGCTGATCTGCCTCTTTTGTTATGACCTAGCAGAACTGTCTTCGTTATTGACAGTGGTTTACAATATTCCAAACGAATAGCCATACGAATGACCTGTTTGCATATATACATATAGGTAGTTTTTACATTTCTCGTTTCAAGTGCTCGAATGATTTGTTTTAGTTTTACTATACAATCGTGATATGAGTCTTGTATGCACTTGTTTACATTTTCATCAGTACTACGAAATTTATTATAATCACCATTGTATGAAGTTTCAGTTTTATAAGCAGTAACTTTATCACTATGTGCATGATATAGACGATAAATATTTGCTCCGCATTGAGATCCATGACGCTTACCTTGGTTGTACCTGTAATAAACTATTCTTCTATTTTCTGTATTTTTCCTATAATGTTTTGACCATCTCATTCGCAATAGATGCTTCTGCTTCATTAGCATTATTAAATATAGTCTCTTTAATCCTAATATGTTGATTTCTTTTGTTTTTGAAAGATCTTTCATTTCCATTTATATCATAATTTTTTTCTCCAATCTCTTCATTCGATACTCAATTTTCGTTTTGAGTAACTTCCCGGTGAAAAGCGAAAGCTAAAGACACGTGTGTAATTGCATGAATATACAAGCTATTTCATATATTTTTCAACTGTTGTACATAAATATAATACAGTTTTATAAGTTTTTAAGCAAAACATGCGAGACTATACCGAATTCTTATCCTTGTAAATAGTTGCATGCAATATTCTTTCATTTCGATGCAAGATATATGACTCACAATGTGTTATTCGCATGTACCTGCAAGATGGCTAGAATTTTAATCAAATCTGCATGTCAATGTGAAAAAGGTTGTATTTAAGAACATTATTACTAAAGCAACTTCGTGTTGACATACCAATTGCTGCCATTGTATAGGATACACGCTGCTCTATGAAAGTAGTTGATCTTTTTCTTCGATGTGTATTTATCTATGTCTCATTAAGATGAAAGCACTCACATATATTCACACTATATTGACTCAAAAATCTTGTTCGATTTTTCGAATTCTCCTACAGTTGTTAGTATTCATGTTTACACGTGCCCACTGGTTATTATTAAATGATCATTACATCCTTCAGTTTGATAGTCCTTCTAACGTAAATAAATGGTTAAGTGATGAAGAAGTTCATCGTACTTAATACAAAGCACGCATGTTCGAATCTGATCTCTGGAAAAAAAATCTTGTGTGTTTATGTATATTTACTACATGTGATTCGTTTGTTTTTTTTACCATTCTAAAATTGCAATACATGTACAGGCGTAAGTTCTCAATAAAAGCATTCATACATCCTCGCATACAGCTGAAATATTAAGAGCGTACGTGCGCAAAATTTCATGCATGTAAACGCGAATATAATTTACTCTATAAAACATTCACACGCATTCCATATCATTACGATTCATGTATGTACACGCATTTTATAAGTTTTTGCGTTGGACTGAGTTGTACTACGTCCTTCATATTTACTTGTTAACACTGATAAAGCTGGAGAAAAGAACAGATGTAAAGTACACTCATATGTACGTCGTAAATTTCATCTGTATTACATAGTACAAGAAAAGAAATAAAAGTGAATCATACCATAATGTATTTCAATTTCTATACTTACTCTTTGGTTTATTTTACTGTTAGCAGATTTTATTTACTGGCCTTTAAATTTATGAACAAGTCTAATTCATCACTAATTGATCACTTAAGTATTTTACTGATCATTCATTCATTTTACTGATAAATCACACCCTTACGGATGTTATTATTATTTAATTTACTAATCTAATATTTTGTTTCGTTTGTTTTTTTCCTAATTGAAGCTGCTGGTTATGGCTTTGGTTTCATAAGTGGAACATTTGCTATTGTTAATGTATTGAGTGATATGACTGGTCCAGGTACTATTGGAATATTTGGACATTCACAAGATTTTTTTATTGCTACAGGTTAAGTAATATTTGAGACTCTAGTGAATTGAATATTGTTTTTATTTTTTTTTGTTTAGCTTTTCTGACATTAGCTATTATTCTCTTAAATACATTTTGGGGTGTCGTTTTGTTTACATCATTAGATAAAGGTGGTATTCATCAATATCTGGGTCCAGCAGTTGTTGTTTTAACACATATGCTTTTTTCTTGTCTTGTATGTATATGAATTTTTAAATGATTGATTTTGAATGAAGATAATATTTATTTAAGACTTTATTTAATCGAACAACAAAACCAACTTATTCGATTTCAATTATAACTGGTTATGTCATTTTATGTGGAATGATTTCATATGCATTATTTTTACGTGGATTTAATATACGTCAAAGATTAAGTCGACAATGAAGATTTATCAGACATTCGTTATTTGTTGTATAGTTCCGTTTTTTTTTTGAGTGATGTTTGTTGTTGTACAGATAGAACAGCGTAATATGCAGATAAACGAAGAGAAATGAATGTAATAAAAAAAAAGTGACCATAGAATCACAATATTTTTTTAAATAAAAGCGATCTGCTTTTCGTTTATTAAGAAGATGGAATATAATCTCAAAATATTTTGTTGTTTCTTGTTTTAGTTCATACTACATATAATATGTCATCGTCAACAGCACCAAAAAAAATTTCAATTGTTGGTTCTGGTAATTGGGGAAGTACCATGTAAGTTTTATTTGTATTTTTAATTAAAAATATTTTGCTTATCTGTTCAAATAAAGGGCTATTCATATTGCTGAAAATGTTCGTGAATTAAAAGACCAATATGATCAAAAAATTTTAATGTGGTGTAAAGAAGAAACATTAGATGATGGAAGTAAATTAACTCAAGTTATTAATAAACAACATGAAAATATTAAATATTTACCACATGAAAAAATTCCTGATAATGTTATTGCTCTACCTGATCTTAGTGAATCAGTTAAAGATGCTGATATACTTATATTTGTTATACCTCATCAATTCGTTAAAAAAACTTGTGAAGAATTAAAAAATAAAATAAAACCAACGGCATTTGCATTGACATTAATTAAGGTTAGAAAAAGTAAATGATAAATCAATTGAAAATTTTTTTCTTTAGGGATTTTATATTGATGAACAAACAAATGAGCTTTTATTGGTTTCACAAATAATTAAAAACACATTAAATATTCCTTGTCTTTGTTTGATGGGAGGTTTGTTAAATATTATTTAAATTTGTTTTTGTTATTATTTTATTATTTTATTTTTAATTATCTAGCTAATATTGCTCATGAAGTAGCTGAAAAAGTGTTTTGTGAAGCAACAGTTGGTTCACGTGATGAACAACATAGTGAAATAGTTCGACAATTAATTGATACGCCTGTTTTTCGTTTACGTTTTTATCCTGATGTTGAAATTATTGAAATACTTGGTGGTGTAAAAAATGTTATTGCTATGTGTGCTGGCTTTGCCGATGGTTTAAAAGCTGGTTTTAATACTCGAGCTGCTGTACGTTGATTAATTTTGTTTTTTGTTGATTCATTCATTTGTAGAGAAAAAAATACATTTCGTTTTGTTTCAAGGTTCTTCGATTAGGTTTTCGAGAGATGGTTAATTTTTGTCGTCTACATGAAAAAGAATCAACGGCAGAAATTTATTTAGAATCATGTGGTTTTGCAGATTTAATTGCATCATCATTAGGTGGAAGAAATTATAATGGAGCAAAAAAAATGGCTGAAACAAATAAATCATTAAAAGACATTGAAAAAGAAGATCTTAATGGACAATCATTACAAGGTCCTGGAACAGCTAAAGAAGTTTATCGTTTTCTTGAAGCAAAAAATTTATTAGATCAATTTCCTATGTTTCGTGATGCTTATCTTATTTGTGAACAAAAAATTGAACCAAAAAAATTATTAGAAAATTTAACTAATCATCCTGAATTTCATCGAAAATAACTGTCATTAAATTTAACATTTCCTTATTTAATCATGCTGAATATAACTTTATTTGATGGTGGTGATCTGGAATCTTTTTTTTTCGTCTCAACATTCTCAGTAAAAACTAATCAACTTTCTGTAGTATGCTAACATTTAAGTAGAACCGAATAAATGAAGTCGAAGAATGAACAAAAATATAACATAAAATAAGAAAGCTTGTTGGCACAACCTCCTTAGAACAAAAATATGGAACTCATATGCATTCTTTTAGCCTCACTATACTAATACAAATTATGTACCGTGAAAACACTCTAGCAAACTTTAGTTGTTTTTCATGGATAATCGATCGACAGAGAAATGATTGGCTTTATTTATGCAGTTCGAACAGAAATTTTTTCCTTTTTTTTATTTACTGGCGCTCTATATTTTGTTTGCTTTGTTTGCTATTCGTTCGTTATTTTTCTTTTTCTTATAATATATTTCTTGGTTTAATATTATTATTATTCTAAGTATTGAATTAACTCACAAGTAAGCTTGTTGTACATATCCATTATATCTACAGCAGCAGGTATCAATGCACAATCATATACATCGAAAAGCTCACA
This sequence comes from Rotaria sp. Silwood2, assembly GCA_905329745.1. NCBI lineage: Eukaryota > Metazoa > Rotifera > Eurotatoria > Philodinida > Philodinidae > Rotaria > Rotaria sp. Silwood2. Next base: position 144,372 of record CAJNSZ010000017.1, on the reverse strand, counting down.
AACACTGATACTGATTATTTTCTACAATTATAACTTGAGCAGTTCACATTTTTTATGTTGATATTATGATGACTGTAACAAATCAATGCTTCATAACTAATATGGGAATGACATTCTTCCGTATTCCTTGAAGTACGAGGATACAGTGGGGGGTACATTTTTATAACTCATTGCTTCCTTCATTATTACCCATCATCCATGACATATATCAAATAAATATTTATCTACGAAAAAATCAAAAACTACACTATTTAAGCTATTGGAAAATTTGTTCCAGCCATTCAAGTTTCCAAGAAGGATTTAGAATGCTCTAGAACAGTCTAAGTCTTGTTATTACTGTCGTCCAGCGCCTTTTTTCGTTGCTAAGGAACTCTGAAGAAGAAATCTGATGTCTGTTGTGCTCAGTTCCTATGTGCAAGGCCACAAAATCTTGGCGTAAAATTTACACTCACTATTTGTTTTTCTTCAAAAAGACATAATGTAATTTCTACAAAACATCGGACTAGACTATATATTAAAATCTTACTTCTTTTTCAATCAAAGACTAAACAATATTATTAACTTTAATAGTTGAATGTATTCGATCAAGATCAACCAACATATGGACTTTCAATTTCTGGGTTACTTTTCTTGATCATCTTCTCTTCTGTCGATGAGACCAGTGATTCCAAACATAAGTAGAAATAAATGATGAGATAAAGTATTCGAACTATGTTGATGTGAAACATATGAAAATCTTTACTCTGGGTTCTTTTTTGTGATGCTGGAATGATTTCTATTCTGATATGACTTTATAAATCGAACTGGTAGATAATGAATGGCGTTTTGAGAAAACTTTCTATAGCCTTTGAATAACATTTTTTTTTAATTTGATTTGCTAATTCCTTAAGTATTAATCTATCTTAAACAATATTTTATTCCTTCTTGTAATTCATACTTCTATTCTTTTTGTCTATTGATTTGTGAATTCGAAGTAGTAATAAATCATACGAGGAAAGCAAATGGTTGATATTTAGCAAAAAAATATCAATATAAGAAAATGTCAAATTATGATGAGACGTCAATGGTAAATGTATCATTTAGATTACTCATAAAAAAACTATTTGTTATTTTCAAGGTCTAGAAGACTTTTATTTTAAACAAGATGAAAGATTCTCTGAAAAAAAAAGAATTATGAAGTAACCAAGTCGAATAATCTATTGCATCAAGATTTTCGCTTCACAACTCGCAAGTAAGACAGAAAAACAAAAATTAATCATTCAAATTTTCATATTATATATAAAAAGACTCACTTAATTAAAATTGGAGTAAAATTTCAATTCTTTAAATCAGAATTATAAAATTTATTTTTAAAATAATGAACATATTAACATAATAAAATGACGAAAAACTTTATTTAGAGATGAGTAGTAATAACATTTCAAATAATTTTTCTTCAGGTTAATGACTCTTTCGATGATATATTACATCATATAAATGAGCACATGGATATTGTAAAATTTATAACGTAATAAAAATCAAGATATAGTAGAAAAATGAATTCAAAATGGAATCTGATAAAATCATTAAACTCATGGCAGAAAAAGAAATCATACAACGATTGAGTTTTACTGTAAAATAGATTTCTTTTCACCTATAAACATTATCAACATCTTGAAAAAAATAATATGCTATAAAGAAGTCAAACATATCAAAAGACTACTTTCATCATTAAAATTTTGCGATGATTTAATACATATATACATTTGATTAAGCTTAAATGAATACGTTAAAGACAGAAACTTTAGTTACATTTTAAAAAAGTGGATATTTTTCTGTTTATTTTTCATCGATTATAATATTTTATGGATTAAACTAACAAGCTTGAAGCAATGTTTCCTTTGTATATCTAGGAGTCAGCCATGTTCGTATAAGTACTGAAATACAAGCAGTGAGTATCAACATATAATCCATTGTAATACCGAATATACTGGTATTCGTGTTTACTTAAACGCTGATATCATCGCTCACTGCAATATTGAGCTATTAACTATATCAAAATTAGTGTTTCGCACGGGAACGACTTTTCACAACCGAACTCGAACTGGAACTAATTTCACAGTCACAATATGGTTATCAAACTTTTATTTTGTATGCAAAAATATAATAGTCAGTTTCGTCCATGAAAAGCAACGAAAAAAGCGGTCATTTCAAATTCCATAATACAACAAGTGATTCAGGATTCATTTGGGCTCTTCCTGCTTCTAAAGTCGGATTACTTTCGTTAAGTATACGTACTTGTTGTTGATGACGCTGAAATCAAACGGAGTGCTGGTGCCAAGCGTCATAATTGTAAACACAAATTTTCTTTTTTTTTCATCATGATAATATATATTCACCTTTGGAATGATTCATTTTCCTCTCCATGTATTCAGTTACTGTGTCATACAGTTTGTCATCACCTGTAAATGAGGCTTTGTTATAAACGAAATTCTTTTAGTAAAACATTATTACTTTCCGCTTCTGTGATCTGTTCTCATGTACAATCAATTGTTCAATCATGATTGAATCGACTGTTACTCCTATGCTGAGGGCTGGACAATATCCCTCAAAAACGGGAAATTTTTCCGTTTCTAGTAGAAACACTTTCTTAGGAATCAGCATCCATTACATCAGATCATTTACAATAGAGTAAATGAAACACTCACAGCAAAGAAATCATTTATCCATTTCCATAAGCAGAAGTCAAAAAAGGTTTACGAAGATCTCAATCATATTACTTTTTCATTCTATGGAGAAATGGTAGTAGAAATGGATTTTTTTCAGTAGAAATGTAAATTATTCAAAGGGAAATTATTCATCCATTTCTATCTTGATAAGCAGAAGTCTAAATTGAAATATAGCATCTGAAATAGTGATTCGTAGATATATATTTCTATTCTACTCTTCTATTCCTTCTAACTCAAGTAAAGTAAAGTGCCGGAAATGCAGACTTCGAGGAAATTCTATTTTTCATTCTATTATACATGATTTGATAGAGCCTCAAAAGCGGGTCATGAATATATGATTTTTTTTAAATTTCGATTCGATTACCGTTTAATGGAAAAAAGTTTTTAAACATATCAAATGACTAAAACATAGTATTTATAACGACAAATTTGCTTTTCCTACAGAAACTGTCAAATTTCAATTAGATTTATTTTACAAATTATTTGAAAATATTATTTAAGAAGAAGTAAAGCTACTAATGTTTAAAACAATCCTATCTGATATAATTAGGTCGATCAAGCTCAAAGCAAATATTTGTGAGCATTCTTCGAAATCTATCTACGTAGTTCTTTTGTAATAAGAGATAGAAGCAAGTGTCTTATCTCATTAGAATCATCACATCGTCACCTACAAAAGTATCTATTTCGTTTTTTTAAAATTCTGTTTTATTGTTGAGAAAATTGAATTTTTGTCTCGTCTAGTAGTGATATGAGGCGAAAGAAAGAGAAATATGTTCGTATTTATCATGTTTTATTATTATGGTCCAGCCAAAGAGCAAAATAGATAGGATACTTGAAATCAGCATCAAAAACTTCATCAAGTTGTATATGTTTCAGTAAAAGCTGTTTCCTATGAAAAATAGACCTGTTGTCCTCTCTCAGGTCTGTTCTTTCAAAATTTTGCCCTTCGTCCTCCAACTGTCGATTTTTCGTAGAAAAAAATATCCTTAAGATATATAGTGCTTGATGCAGTTTTTGATGCTGATTTCAAGTATCCTATCTATTTTGCTCTTTGGCTGGACCATAATAATAAAACATGATAAATACGAACATATTTCTCTTTCTTTCGCCTCATATCACTACTAGACGAGACAAAAATTCAATTTTCTCAACAATAAAACAGAATTTTAAAAAAACGAAATAGATACTTTTGTAGGTGACGATGTGATGATTCTAATGAGATAAGACACTTGCTTCTATCTCTTATTACAAAAGAACTACGTAGATAGATTTCGAAGAATGCTCACAAATATTTGCTTTGAGCTTGATCGACCTAATTATATCAGATAGGATTGTTTTAAACATTAGTAGCTTTACTTCTTCTTAAATAATATTTTTAAATAATTTGTAAAATAAATCTAATTGAAATTTGACAGTTTCTGTAGGAAAAGCAAATTTGTCGTTATAAATACTATGTTTTAGTCATTTGATATGTTTAAAAACTTTTTTCCATTAAACGGTAATCGAATCGAAATTTAAAAAAAATCATATATTCATGACCCGCTTTTGAAGCTCTATCAAATCCTATATAATAGAATGAAAAATAGAATTTCCTTGAAGTCTGCATTTCCAGTACTTCACATTAATTGTATTTTCTATGGAAGTCGAGCTTTTTATCATTCGAAGAATAGATCATTACTTATCGTTCTTTAACATGATCAATTAACGTTAAATATGCTTGTTCTCATTGAATTCTATAGAATATACGCTAACACCACCGAAAAGGACAACATTTATTCAAAAAAGGAAAAACTCATAAACGTGGATGCTTATAAAATGATAATGAATCGAATTGTGATACATTTTTTACTATGACAATGATAATATATACGATAGTTGCAATGATAATAGTTAATGGTAGGAAAATAAACGCAGAAACTACAATAGAACATTTTCGTCGTTGATGAGAACTCGGCCGTATTTCTGGATCAATATTAATTAAAACCTAAATAAATCATTATGTTATATTTTTTTATTTATCAAAAACAAATGCGTCCTCACATGTTTTCTGTTTGATGTTCCTAAATTATTTACATGAACAAGTAAATTATCATGTAGTAATGTTTCATCAATAACGTTTGTTTTAGACTTGTCAATCATATTCTCTCGTTTAACATATTGTTCATTTTGTGATAATAATTGAACTGATTTTGTGTCCTGCTAGATTGATAAGTTAAAAAAAAAAAGAAAAAAAAATATAATGTGAATTTGTAGATAGTTAACGGGTGTGTCATAATGAATCGCACTAAATGTAAATAGAATTTTCCTCCTATTTCAATTTATAGAAAATATTCATTCGTATACTAAAAGATAGAGAATTTCCAAATTTCTCAAAGCTACGAACTTCACTTTTACAAAGAAAATTTTGCCTTTGTACGACAATTCTAATATTTATATATTTTGTACATTCCTGTCGCGACGCGTTATTCCTCCTGCTTTGCAAAAGTATGCAGATTCATGAAATCAAAGAATTTTATATGTTAAAAGATAGAGAATTTTGTTCTCTACTTGATTGATCCACTTTCGTATTTCTAAGTTCTACTAGGAAGGTGAAAACTCTTGAGGAATATCCTTTCTGATGATTTTAGAAGGGTTTTTTAAATAATGACGATTTTTTTTTTAGTTAAAGTTCAACGGCAAACTTCTTATTTGTACGCTAAAAACATTACACAATTTCATTCTCTACAAGACTATGAGGCTGATGAATCACTCTATACGGCATGTTTTTTCCAAAATTCACGAAAAATCAATCACGTCTCAAAATAGATGTAAATTTTTATTATTTTTCTATTGATTGTGTCCTGAAAGTTTACATGAAACTGTTGTCTAAAGCTTTAAAAGATAAACAATTTTACCCAGAATACTTTCATTTAATTAAGTGCCGCAATAGGGATATACAATGCACCTCACTGCGTTGAAATGCTCTGTGTAAAAGTGAAGTGCATTGGTTTGTAGAACTTGAACTTCTATGTTTTTTGTGAAACATAATCTAAAGAAATCGTTGAAGTATAGGGGTAGATGATTGAAGTCACTCTCCCTCCCCAGCAGACTATGACAGAAATCTTAACAACACTCCCCTACCCTTGCATCACAGATTATATATTAAAAATGTCTCGTTATAATATATGACCTACTTCCTTATTGCGTTTTCGGAGGATTAAGTAAAAGTATGGTAAAGAAATGTAACTCAAAATAGATAGAATAAAACTTTCTCCCTATTATTAGCAAGAGCAGCTAGATTGTATTTGACATTTCAATCCCGCCGGAATTCCGCTAACATCTTTTGATATATAAGTGAATGTCCTCTATAAATAGTAAATGAGCGAAAAATTGCATTTTCAATTAGTCCAATTCATCATGGTCTATTCGTTACTTACATCAATGACGGATTGAGATAACTCATTAGTTAGATAATATGATGACGGAAAAGTATTAGATTCGACTGATGATGATTCACAGGATGCTTTGTAAAGAAATGAATATTTCTTCTAAAAAAAGTTGATGAACATTTTATACCAGATGATCTATTTTCTTTTACCAATCTATTTTGATTATTAACTTTTAAAGATTTCTTTTCAGTTTCATTATTTTGATTATCATCACTGTCTTCGTGAAATTTTTTTATGATATCAAGTATTTGATTTGAATCATCTCGTAAAAAAGATGATTTCTGTTCATTGCTACTTGACTTATTCTATAAATAAAAACAATAAAAATTATCTCAAATAATTTATGAAAGTAAAATTATTCTTACATCATCAGTAATATTCATGTTCGTATGATTCATTTATTAAACCTATATTTTGTAGGATCGTAAATGAAAAGATACATAAATCTACAATATAGCAGTTGACAACGACCGCAAAAACCGACTTTTCCCCTACTATTCTACTTATATTTGTGACCAGGAATAGTGTATTTTCAAAGAAAAAATAATTCCGTAAACACTATGATAATTTTCCACATAATAATTAATAATAATGATAATTATTAATAAGAAGTTAAAATAGAAGATAAAAAGATAATTGCTAACGTTGTACTACACAATCGCAATGATGTCTGTAATTAAATCATAACAGAGAAAAGATTTGACTCTCCGACATTATAGAACGACAAATTGTTTCTTGAAAACTGAAATAGAGTGAGATGCTAGATTATACCGAGAAGTTAAAGGTTATTTTTTCTTTATTAAATTGCGTATTTGTTAAAAACTCGATCAAAAACCGAATAACATATTAACGTTCAATTATCAAATCTTCTTGTTTCATAACAAAATAATTTAGATAAAAATATATACAGAAAAATTTATATGTGCATATGTAAAAGTCAAACACACTTTTAGATTATTTTTAACACTCATACTACAAAGAAAGAACTTGACTTCAAATAAGAGCACTACAGAGGCAAGTTTTTTCGACTCCGGCTCCGAAAAATTTCGCAAGGCTTTTCCCACTTGCACATACAACAACTTCCAAAATTGATCATACAAATTTAATTTTGATTTTTTCCGTAATGATAACTTGCATAAAGAATCCAAATAGTGACTTGAATAGAGAAGGTTGTTTTCAACAAGGATTTGAAACAAATAAAATCTTCACACTATTCCCCAAACCTAACTTTTTAGTCATCGGAACCCGAAAATAAAAGCTTCTTTCGATTATACGGGGTGACAGAGCAGTTAATTCTCTACAAAATGTCGTGTGTTCGAACTCTCCACAATATTTTTTAACTGAGTTACATAAATTTTAAGAGAATCTCAAAAGTTTGTTGTCCTGGTTTCCGTTCGGAAATAGTGAAAAAAAACTATCTTTGAACCTTTTAGGAATATGGTGAAGATTTTATTTCCCTCAAATCTTTGTTGGAAACAATTTTCTCTACATAAGTCACTATTTGGATTCTTTATGCGAATTATCAATACAAAAACAATCGAAATTACATCTGTATAATTCAACTTTTGGAACTGTTGATACTAATTTTTGTGCAACTTATTAAAGAGAATTTCTCTCTAATATTGTTTTTCTTGAAACTTATTTATTAATTTATAAAGAATTGTATTTTTGTTTGTTACTTAACATATGAAGCATAAACTTGTTGCTATGTAAGAGTAAAACTACTTGACTGTTCTAATGATGGAACTTCGAGATTGACTATAAAATAATTCTTCATGATCACTCCAATGGAATTCGAGTCTGATGTAGGGTTCTATGTCAAATAGATTACACAGTACAGAGATGATGACAAGAGAACATAACTTATGAGTTAATATTCCGAACTTGATCCGTTTAAATTTTTTACTTAAATAAACATACCAGAACTAGAAGAAGGAAAAAGAAAAGAAAACCAATACAAGAATCTTTGCAATATATTTGCAATCATTAGTCATTTTCTTATGTTGTTAATAAAGCGAAGTAAAATAAATGCAAATAGTATTCAAATATTTGATAATATTCATTATCTTATTCTGTCGAAAATAATGACAATTTAATTTCTCCAGCATCTCGTCTCTCAAATAATCCTCGTTATGATCTCTTTGACGGACCTTGATATGTTTCATTTATAAATTGAACTATGTACGATATAATTTAACGAGAGAATATATTAACGTATTCTCCCTAGAAATAAGATGATGCCAAGAATATCTTGTAGAGAATTCCTTTCTGATCATTTCCGTAAAAAAAAACTTTTTCGATTTGGTTAAAAAATAACAGAGATACGATACAAATATTGAAATGGCCAAAAATGCACTTACGCCTTTGCACTCATGTTTCAGTAGTTAGTGTCCAATGTTTATTATTTTTACAAAAAATGATTAGAAAAGAATTATCTACAAAACATGACATTTTACGTTTAATTCTGAGATATTTAATTCATCATAGAAATATCAACCTCAAAGGAGAATTACATCATAGTTCTCTCGAATTTTTTAAAAGTTCGATCGGTGATAGCTAAAATATCGACATATGTAATCAGCAGAACATTTCCTACAAAATAGCCTAGGCTTCATGTCGTTCCTATGGAAGAACACTTAAATATGTTCCTTGATAATTCAAGAAAGAACCACCTGCACAAAAGTATCCTGTGAAAGTTTTTGCGAGGTAGAACATTTCACAAGTATTGTTACATACAACAAAGCATATTATCCGATGAAATCAAGTATAATCCGCAATTTAATTTCTAGATAAAAAGAAACACTTCAAAGTAATATAAAATGTATCACATTACGTGTATATCCTAGTCAGAGATGAACACAGAATAGAATGGTACGTCATTCAAAGACCATGTACAATGACAAATGTATGATTTTGAGAAAAAGATCGACTCAGTAGTGTTCAGGTATCCAAAAAAAAGGAATTTTCTGTAATTTTCTTTTTCAGAAATTTGAACATACCCTCAAGAAAAATATTTTCGAAGATGGAAGGACGTTCATTCCCAATTCTAGCCTCTAAACCCGTCACTCGATCTGTCATGCAAGATAACTGATAGCATGACGGCACAAACTATACAAGTTGGTCTTGAATTTTTATATAAGTTTTTACTCTAAAACTTTTCAATAATATTTATCGTTTTCGGTGACACTTGACATTTACTTTGAGTTATTGATGCTACCAATAAAATGGCAAATAGAGATAATTTCAACGTTATTCCATTAATCGATATTTGTGTATCAGGTGCTACTTTGTGAATGCAAAAGAACATTGTAATCAATATTTCTACAAAGACGAAGTATTCTAGCCATCTGATAGTAAGAGTTCAATCTTGCTCTAATCTAATCATTCGTCTCGTCATATACCAATTTACAATTGTTGTAAGAAAGTAGCTAAATCGATGTCCGTTGGAGAGAATAACTTTCGAAGCATTTTATTAGGTTTTTCATGACACTTGATTGCTTCTGTCAATTCTTCTTAACTACTCTTGCACATCTGATAAGCAAAAAAAAGTTATCTTCTAATTAGATCGTTACATAATGATAGAATTTGCATTTTTCTTTCATTCCAGTGAGCCACACATAATATGAAGAAGAATTTAAAACTTTCTACAAGATATTTTAGATAACTAACGACAACTATTGATCATTTTCTGTATGAAACATATAAAATTGATATAATATGGACTGACGAACTGTAATGTAATATCAAGGCTCATGCCAATTTAAGTTCATTTCCAACGACCATTGAAAAGTTAGGAAGGTGTTTATTGAATTTCAAAGTTAACTCGGACATAAAATAAAATAACGTTTAATCATGTCAACTTAATTTTATTTTTATTTACTTTTAAAGAGTATTTTTTTCCTCTTAATTTGCTTACAGATGTATAAAATTTCTTGTGCGTTGACTTAGATGATCTGTTTATCCGACTGATCGTGACATCTATCATTATCTAATTTTCATCCATTAAACTTAAGGTCAATTTGTAGAACAAAGATTGAACGAAACAAAATAAACAGGGTGACAACTATCGTCTGATTTCTTCAATAATTGAATGATATTAACAGTCTAAGACATTTCAGAAATGTCTTTTTGATTTTATATTCATTTTTTCTTCATTGGTTTCTTTTTTAATAAATAAATATGAATTATCTATTTTCTCTTATCATAACACAAAAACTTCCGACAGATTTTTTTTTAAAGTTCAAGCTGTATGAAATGTTTGTGAAACTTTTCATTAAACCATCGTAAAATTATTTTTTTGATTTTATAACTTTTAGATATTCTATCTCCATCGATAATGTCAGATAATAGTGACGGTAGTAGTCCATCAAAAACACGTGCATTTAAAAGATCACGTTCGGTAAATACAAAAATTAATGAAATCTATTAACTTACTCATCTTTTTTTAATTATATGATTTTAGCCTGATCATTCACCAATTCATGAACGAAAATCTAAATTTGCTAAAATTGAAGTAAGAATTCACTTCTTTTACAAAAAAAAATATTATTAAAGAAATGTACTTAAATGTAACATTAACAGAGGATTTAATATTATGACCAAATCGGAAGATTTCTTTTATTCAGGTTTTCATATGAAAAGTTTGCTTGAGAAATTTATTCATGTTGGAACGAAGTATATATACAGCTTTGAGTTTAGTCAATTATATAAATTTAATTTTTTCTATGCATTTCTTGTTACTCAATGTATAGGAAAAGTATTGTTATCGTTACCTAAACTTTAGCTGAAAGTAGACAAGTGGATATTTCTGAGTATTTTTTTGTTCAGAAAATGAAAAAATACTAGGCAAGCAAAAATACTTTGAAATATTAGCTTATCGACCTTGAGTAATGCTCTTATTGTACAACCATAACTTATTTTGTTTTGCTACGATTAAAGACGAACCATTGAGAAGACTAGATGTGGTAATGAAATAATTATTATAAGGATTATACTTATTTATTTGACTTTCTACTGCTGATTTTCTGCTTCGTTGTGGATTTAGATAAATCACACATCTCCATTCAGACTTGTTATTCATATCACCACTCACACCCATATTTTATGTGTTCGACGTGTTAGCTTCGACAATTTTACTTACAACCAAATTTGTATTGTGATTATTTGTTTATAAGTTATAAATATTAAGTTTTTCCTTTCGAAACATTGACGGTTAACTCATCCTTTCGAACACTAAAACATTGAAATTATGTATAATTCTAAAAGAGATTATCTAAGAATTAAATATTCAATCAATCTCGGATGTTCATGATAAAGATTTAGTAATATATTTCTATGCAAAACGAATCCCTATAGAATATTTTATAAGTATATTCGTTAATATTTTTCTAAATAAACGTATTGATCTTTTAAACACTGGTACGGCACATATGTATGCTGCTTGCAACAAATCATAGAACTGTATCAGTTAGATCAATGACAAATAGTATGCATTTCCAGATTCGCAATGATAAAGTCATACATGATCGAAAAGTTTTTAGGCACAATTTTTGCTCGCTTTTGACCCACTCATGTGTTTCTGTCGAAGCTATTAATCATGATAATTCCTATTCATAAAATAATGCTAAACGACTTCATTTTTTCAATTACTTATTAGCTTCCTTTATAGAGACACTAAGAACAGATAGACGAAATAGAAATATCTTTATTAAATAGACGAACGAATTTAAATATAGTCATATTAAGTTTTATAGTGACTTAGTTTTCTTCGTTATTGAACAGAACGAACGATATAACCTATTATTACCCATTTTATTCATAAAGAGAAAAAGTTGAACTTTCCACGTGCTGACGAAATAATTTATATTGTCTTATTAATTTTTCATCTTTTTCTCTTCATTTAAACCGTATTCAATCAACAGTTGTCATATAATAATTGTACAAAAAAATCCGACGCTGCACGGTAGAGTAAGGGTATGAAAATACAATATTTATCTGAAACCATATATAGATATGTTCATCGATGAATCCAATTCTAGTGAAAAATTCATCAGAAATATGATTAGAATAGTTATTATCTATCGAATTTTGTATAAGCATTTTATCTTTCATCATCTTAGTATTTAATCATTTCGATCGTTTTCAAAATAACTTTTATTTGAATTCATCATTTATTCTATATCGCTTTTCGTGATTTGAAATCTTAAGAAGCAAAAGAAAAATTGAAGTGATGCAAACATTTTTTTCGTCTCTCTTCTCATTAGTCTATACACACCTGTTCTATACTGAGTGTCAGTTGTTGATCTCTATTTATTAACACAAAAAAAGAATATCGATTTCTCTTAGTTAAATCATGGCAACTGACGTTCTTTCGTCAAATTCTTTCACAGTATATAAACGCTTGATTTTTAAAAAGTTATGATATAGATGATATATTTCATGCTGCTGAAGGTGTTGCACAATCTACACAGGACCTTTTTAACTGTCTCACAAAATCGAAATTTTCTATTGTGAAAAATTAGGTCTTGTCTAGTTATGTGCATCATGTTCGCTGCTTTACACCTCGACGAGATTATAGTGTTTGTTGGTTGTTATTGTTTTCTTGTTTTTTTTTTCTTTCCTTTTCCACTCTTTACGTACTTATATATTGATTCCACTAGCGAACAAAACCATAAAGGAGGACAATAAAAGAAGATAAGTCTTCTATGTTGATATTCTCTTTTTGTTTATAATTTTTCATGCAGAAACAGTATCGATCGGAATGGTTTCACTCCGAATTTCATTTATACGTAAGTGATTATGTAGAAAAAAGCATTGAAAAAATTAAGAAACGAGTATTCGTAGTTTAATAGATTGATTTAATATCAAATTAGTATATTAATTATGAATATTTATTCTGTTTTTAGTTGCAACAAGACAATGCTGGTAAGGATATCAGTAACAAAGAAAATCACACGAATTATAAACAATCTGGTATGATATAACAAAAAAAAAAGACTAGTAATGATTTATTTAGTGATGATAGTTAGAATGAATTAGTGTTGCTTAGATGCATAGTGAAATGTAATTAAACTTTTTAGAGAAATACTGAGTAGAATCTGAATGTAAAAGAATTATAGTGCATGTTTCTATTTAATATATTAGAATAAAACAATGTTTATCTTATTATCGAATAGAATTGATTGATATAGATATGTAGATTCTACTTGGGGATGAAAGAAACTCTACTTATGGAAAATGCTGTCGATTTACATTTATGATGAGTGATATATCTCATTTCTATTGATGAAAAAATTTGTCGTCGTCGGATTTTCTGAGATTCTTAATTGTTCGAATTACGAGCAGGAATTTAGGGAATAGGAAGATGTGCTAATCACTAAAAATACCCCTGAAATTTAAACCAGAACAAACGTAAATTCTTCAAGACATCAGTTCATCATTAAAATGTGAATATCTCGATAGGGAAAAGTTCGTTCTAACTCAAGCTTTTAATGGCTATAATATCCTGCTATAGATAGAAACTTGATCGTTCCAGTTCGCAGAAAGTTGTATACTCATCGACTTATAATCAAGCACAATGTCGATCATTTGACAAGAGAGGATTTGCGAAACCAAACGAAAATGGAGTTATTACTAGTCACTAAGACCAATGGAATACTAACAATCTTAAGCGAAAATTGATTAAATAATGGATGAGATAAGTAAGATCACGTGAGCATAGTCTCGAGCCAAGCAAAATAAAAGTGTAATGCAATCGAAGAACATTCAGTTCTGCATATGTTTTGTTTTTCAAACTGTCTTCTAACAGTGTATCAACTAAAAAGGGAACAATTTCTTGGAGATGAATTTTCACTTTTGTCGAATTTCAAAGTGTTCTTCTAAGAAGGCAAGTCTGAATAAAAGGCTGCGATTGAAGCTGGGTAACGAGAGTCTTCTTTTTGCCATACATTTATTTTGTGTTCAAAACAATAATCAATTATAACTAAAGTTCAACAGAATGATGAATACTCGTTTCTTAATGATTGGAATTTCATGACTGAGTTTCTGAACATTTATGTTATAGACTTGTAACATTGTTATATTTTTACCTTATAGATCAAAGAAATGTTCATTCAAGTGCATTCATAGAAACGATATATTTACAGTAGAGTCTCTCATGCCCATAATTTTTAGACTCGCGCCAGGTTCAATCATAGTTGAATATTCTCAATGAAATTTTTTAATCGGAATTGGATAGCTGACTGGAAAGATACTTCTTTTTTTCGGTTTATTGTCTTTAGTGACTAGCGCATCTTACACGTTTCTCAGACGATTAGAGCTTGTCGACTTGATCTCAGACGTGATGGGGTCTAATTTATAGTCTTCTACATATTTATTATGATATAATATTTGAATCAAAAAAACAAGTTTGAATTCTATTTAGAAATGGTTATGGTAAAATATTCTTTATCCACATGTAATAATGAAGAAGATGATCAAGATGATGGTATCATCATTGATCATCTGGATTTATCATCTGTACCTTTTCCTTGGTATCGTTCTCATCCATTATGGTCAAATATGATGGCGAAAACATTTGATGAAACATACAAATGTCATTCAAATTTTCTTGATGCACATCCAGCTATAACAACTAAAATGCGATGTGTTTTATGTGATTGGCTTATTGAAGTAAAATTTTTTTTAAAATTGTTTTTTTAGTACAAAACATATTTTGTAGGTTGCAGAAGTTTATCATCTTCATCGAGAAACATATCATTTAGCTATAGCTTATATTGATCAGTATTTGTGTAATACAAATAATTTACCTAAAGGCAAACTTCAATTATTGGGTATAACCGCACTATTTATTGCAGCTAAAATAGAAGTAAATATAATCCATTGTTTATCCTACAAAAAAAAATAAACTATATTGTTTTTATTAGGAAATATATCCACCACGTATATCTGAGTTTGCATATGTTACTGATAAAGCCTATTATGAAGGTGATATTCTTGATATGGAACTAGATATAATGAATGTAAGTGTTTATATTTATATGGCATGTTAAATAATTTGTGAATTTTAAGGTATTAAATTGGTATATAAATCCCATGACATCAATAAGTTGGTTATTAGCTTTTCTTCAAGTTGAATCAGAAATTGAATTGATGAATAATAGTTTAACATCATCACTATCTCCAACAAATGTTACACCATCACATCATGATCGTTGTATTAAAAAACGACGTATATCAGTATCAAGTAGTCAAAGACCGTCATCATCAGAGAGTGAAATTTTGAAAACTTCAATTTTAACAAATGTACATCGAACACCAATGTTTCTTCAAACATTTTCATTAGCTGTTCGAGTAAATTTATTTTTTTTTGTATTCAAACGAAAAAATATACATCTTGAATTTTTTTGTTTCAGTTACTTGATTTTTGTTCACTCGATATTGAATATTCACAATTTCCGAAGAATGTATTGGCTGCAACAGCTATTCTTGCTTGCAGACCAAATTGGCCTGTTGAACAGGTTACTTGTAAGTTAGGATATGATTTAATTAGGATGGACAATGTTATGTACAATAGAAATCTCGGACTCGAAGAAAAAAAACAGTAGTTGATATGGTGGAGATCGGATGAATGAAATGCAGGTGACAGGCTTCCGAGAGAATCTCTTCAATTATTCTGTTCCAATTTCAATGATTGTTTGCCTATACATATTAAATAGTGTTCTAATAAATACTCTAAAAGAATTTTGGCTCCTGTTGACATTTCACTTATCTATGGAATTTGTAATATGTGTCTTTTGTAGGTGCTTCCGGTTTTTTGAAAACTCGTATGTTCGAAGTTTAAACTAAAACCGTGGATATAGAGAATTGAACTAGAATAGCTTTCTTCAAAAATGTCATGTTGCATACACAATGCATGGAAAATGAACTATATCCTGAAAGTCTCATATTTCGAAGGAACTTTGCTCAAAACTTTTTGAATTTTTCATGGAAGCTAATCTACTTGAGTTTTTTGAAACCCGAGAGCTCTATAAAACAGATATATTAAGAATTCAATTGCTTAGTCAAATGTCAACAGGAATGCAAAATCCTCTTAGGATTCTTATTAGAACACTATGTATTGTCAATAGGCAAAAAAAATTGGAATTGAAAGAAGGCAGGCGAAGAGAATTTGGTCCTTAGTTTTTGGATGATGATACGAAACGGAAAAAGATATAAGGTCTACATATTTTTTATTCTTTTTTTACGACAGTAAGCATTTAAATTTAAACCTAAATCTTGGTTTCAATAACCAACAAAATTCTCTATTAAATGCATTTCATGAATGGAGTATGCGAGGGAAGTTTCTGAATGACCAAACATAATCGTTTTCAGGTCCCATAGAGATTATATGGAAATTCGTTTTTATTAATACTATCTTAAAAAGAACGAAATCATAAATAGAATGAAAGATCATCACATTTCTTACCATCTCCGATTGAAAAGTTATTACTACCAAAAAAGATAAAAAATACTGAAACTTGTCATAATATTGCTGGAAAACGTATCTTTTTTATTTGTGATGCTTATAGCTTTTTAAGGCAAGGTCATAGGAAATACGGTGGTCCTTCATTTTGTTTAGAACTTTGTGGTCTTTAAGAGTCTAGTCCTAAAAGCTAATTTTAACATAGTCTTATGGAATCTGAAAACTATCGTGATCAATTTTACAGAAATCTTCCTCTTATAGAGTATCCATCAAGTGCATTTAATAAGGGATTTCATCAGTTATTCAAACCACTATTCGAATAATAGTTATAAATGCTTGGTATCATAGAAAAATAAATTGACCTTTTATTTTCGACCCAGTACTGTATAATATATAGCAATTAATGTTTGGAGAAGTATATCGTTTCATTTACGTTTCAAAATAGCCACTAAAAGTAATGAAAATTTACATCCTGCTGTTATGATAGTAACAATAGGAGAGAAAAATCGTGTCGTTAAGACTCACCGATAAAGATCGGGACTTTAGTCTCGTCGTAAATTACGAAGCTGGACAATTGGCAGTAATGTACTTCGCGATTTGTTTTTCTCTTGAAAGAATTTTTCATTGGTATTTATTATAGATCCTAATAGTTGCAAAATCATATGGTTATTATATTCTGTCTGATTATTTGTCTTTTTTTTTTCTTCAGCTTTAAACGATGATGATCTATATATATGCAGTGATTGGATGAAACCATTTTTTGACGTACTTTATTTTGGTCAAAATCTAATGTTAATACCAGTTCCAGCATCACGACCATCACCTGCTGTACCTATCGATGAGATTTATTCAATACAAATACATAATATCTCTTTGGATTTACTTGTAAATTAATTCAATTTGGATATTTTTTTCAATTCTTTTTTTTTTATTTAATTTCAATCTTTTAGGAAAATGTTTATAAAAAACGTCCGAAATTTATTCCACCAGTGGCAAACAATCGACCCTTTCGGAATCTTGTCAATCGTTTATCATGGTTACCAACACCACCAACATCTTTAGAAAAGCAACAACATGAAATTATTGTTAATGAAGAAGAACAACTTCAAATAGAAGAAGTCGTATCAGTATAAACAAATCGAGTCAGATCTATATATTTTTTTTTTCTATAGCAAAAGATAGATAGAGTATGTGTCTTTTTTTATTATTATTTTCCATCTTCTCTATTTTCTTAAAATGATCATCGAGATTTATATTCTGGTGATAAAAAAGTCAGATGAGAAAGATATCAAAATAGTTTTTCTCTTGTTGCTCCTTTTTTTATAAAAAAAAAAAAAATAAAACCCGGCAAATAGCCGATATTTTCTTTGTGTTCTTCTTCTATTTCGACTACTTTTTTTGTTCATTCGATTGTTTTTCTTTCTGACATTTATTCCAAATGACTGTTTTACACATTATTTTTCTTTTTTTGTTGTCATCGTCGATTTATGTTTGTAAAGTCTACTTGTTCATCAAAGTTGTATTTGTTGTTTTTCTTTTCTTTTGTCTTATGTAAGCCCTTTTCTCCCTGTCTTCGTCTAATTCTCATACGTGTTTTTCTGTTGTTTGTCATGTCGGATTTTCTTCATGCTATTGTTGATGTTTATGTGTGTCCAACGACGATTTATGAGAGTGAAAAAAAAAGTAGTAATAAGAACATCGAAAAGATAAAGGTTGAAAAAGAAAGTCGTCGTAAAAAAAATAAAAAGAGAAGATGATTGTTATTTGATTTGTTACAGTTTGGAAAAAAGAGAATGATGTGTTGTTAAATATATTTTTTTTTTGAAATTAGGAAAAGAAAGAAAAATTAATTGAAAATAGATTTATGTAATACTCTTTCTGATAAATGACATTTTCAATTGATAGTTTTCATGATCGTCAAATTCATCTATTACAACGTTGTATACTATCTGTTTTTAGATGACAAAACACCCATTTGTTTGACTCATTCAATAACCAATGATAACATCGGTGAATGCATGTTGTCTTTTGATGATTCAACTATTTATACCACTTCTTCTGATTATTATCGTTTATCTCACTGCACTTCCATAGGTCATCTGTTAGTCGTACTTTCATATCATGTTCTTTTTTTCTTTCTTTCTCTATGCATCAATTTTGGATACTTGATTACTGTTTAAAATGAATACAAACGAAATTTGCTTTTCATGCATCAATTGATGGAAATATATACAGTAGATACTAACCTTGTTGAGCAAGGTTCATTCGCAATTTCTATTTGTGATCTTAAGCATTAAAAAGAATCCACATAGTAATGCTGATAGTAAAAATTGTTTTCAAGAATAATATAAAGAAATGAAAATAATTCTCAAAGTTGCCAAGTCAAAGTGTCTGGAAAGCCAAAAGTCAAGTTTTCTATCATGCAGGACTTGCAAGTATAATATTGAACGATAGAGCAAACAACTCTCTACAAAATGTGACATCCCAGAGCTCTCTGCGACGTTATTTGGTTGAGATGCGGCAATCTTACAAAAGCAGTTTCTTTCTAATATTTTCTATGAGAAAATGAATTTTTGAGTTGGCAATCACATTGCTGTATCTTAGTCAAAAAAATGTCGTAGAGCTTAATTTTCAACAAGAGTTTTTGAAGATGAAAAAAATTGATAGTTTCCCAAGAATAGAGTCGCCGAAAAACAGAAAACTAAGTTTTTCAGCTACTAGAAATGGTCCATAGAATTCTGTTCAAATTATTCTGCATGATAGAGCAAATAAGTCTCTACAAAATGAAACATGTTTCAGCTCTTCACGACAGGTCTTTTAACCGAAATATATCAATCTTACGAAAACCACAGAAGTCGTTTGTTCTTTTATTTCGTATGGAAAGTAGAGAGCGTCGAATTGGTCCTGAGTCGAACTCTATAGACTGTAGTTATCTGAGAAATGTGCAGAGTGCACTAATCATCGAATACAGAAAACTGGAAAAAAATATTTCATATTTTCGAGTAACTATCCAATGTAGATTTGAAAACTTTATTAAGAGTATCGAATTATAATTTGACTGGGTTCCAAAAATTTAGATTTGATCGGCTCTAATGGAAACTTCATTATTGTGTCTTTAGAAGATTGATGAGTCTCGGTCAAAAAAGTGTCATAGAAAATTGGAAGACATTTTACGTCGTAGAAAAACTATTTACTCTATCACTTGAAATAATTCGAATGGAATTACCTTAGCAAATTCTATCAGCTGAACAACTTGGTTTTTAGTTTTTCAGAGGCTTCCTACTTGAAAAATCAGCAATCATTTTCATCTTTAAAAATTCTTGTTGGAAATAAAACCTTCTACTCGAATTACCATTTGAATTCTTATTAGCATTTACGGGAGACGAAAAAAATTGAAAATAAACCTGATCGAATAGTTTAGGCCACCACTGTATATGTGTATTATTTTGATAAATATTTTTAGATCTACATATTGATTCTCTATAGAACGATGGGTATTTGTCTTGGTTCCTTAGGTTCATCGATTGCATGTTGTTTTGGCAATGCATTCTGTTCACTTTGTTGTTCAGCATGTCCATCGTGTAAAGGTTCAACATCAACACGTATTGCTTATGGTCTTATTCTTCTTGCTGGCCTTATAACATCATGTATTATGTTGATACCCGGTCTAGAAAAAACATTAAGTAAAATTCCAGCTTTATGTGAAACTCCAACCTCAAGCAGTACACTATTATTTGCATTTGATTGTTCAAAAATAATCGGATCTCTGGCTGTTTATCGTATTTCATTTGGTATGACAATTTTTTTTTTTATTTTATCATTATTGGTAAGTTTATGATATTTGAATAAATAATATTGGATGGCGTTGATATGTATCTAGATGATAAAAGTGAAAACATCAAATGATTTTCGAGCAAACATTCAAAATGGTTTTTGGGGATTTAAGTTACTGATACTTGTTGGTTTAATTGTTGGAGCTTTTTTTATTCCACATACTGGTTTTGATTATGCATTTATGATTATTGGACTGATTGGAGGATTTATTGTTAGTTAAAATTTTGTTATGTTTTCTTATTTTAATTTCTCTCATTTTATAGTTTATTCTTGTTCAATTGCTTTTATCAATTGATTTTGTTCATTCGTAAGTGTCAATAGCTGAATAGAGAAAAAAAAACTGCCTTTTCGATAAATCATGAAGACTTTCTGTTTATTAGGAAAGAAGAAAAATTCTTTAATAGATTTTTAATAGAACGACTATTTAGTAAACATGAACAGAATCTATTGAGGTCATTCAAAATTTCAATCTTTAATTTGAATTTCGAAGGAAAAAGTTTTGCTCTTTCTAATAAACAGAAATTTAAATCTTTAAGCTTATCGAAAATTCATAGACAAAAAAAAAATTGTTTCCTTTAGATGGAATGAATCTTGGGTTGATCATGTTGAATCTGGTTCAAAACGACATGGCTATGGTTTACTTTTTTTTACCTTTCTTTTTTATGTATTAACAATAACTGGCGTTGTTCTATTTTATATTTATTATGCACCAGATCGTTCTATTTGTCGTTTACATACATTTTTTATTTCATTTAATATGTGTTTATGTATTATATTATCGATTATATCAATATTACCATGTGTAAGAGAATATAATTCATCATGTGGTCTTCTTCAGTCGTCATTTGTTAGTATCTATGTGATATATTATACATGGTCTGCAATGAGTAATAATCCAAATGAACTCTGTAATCCAAATATTCGTTTAAAAGCTCATGCAATAAATTCAACAACAACAACACCAAATCCAAATCCCATACGACAACAACATTTATTTGATCCAATAACAATTATTGGTTTAATTTTGTTTGTTGGTTCACTTTTTTATTCAATTATAACCACATCACGTAATAATCGTGCAAAAAAATTATTTTTATCGTCACCCATTGATTCAACAATATTAGATGATGCACAATTAGTTAATTCAGTATCTGGTAATAAATGGATATTAGGTAGTGATGAACATAGTCATCAACGAGTTTATGATGATGAATGTGGATCAGTTACATATAATTATTCATTATTCCATTTAATGTTTGTACTTGCCACATTATATGTCATGATGACATTAACGAAGTAAAAAAAAAAGCTCGTCGGCGCACTTCTTCTAGGCCTAATATGTGGAACTCGAGGTCGTGACAAAATTTCAAATTGTTACTAATTTTTATCAAATCTCTTATTTCTGATTTTTGACACAAATAACTTATGATAAATAACAGAACAGCAGCTATCAGAGATAACAGTCCAGCAATGTTATTCTGCTGATATTAATATTTGTTTCGGTTATGATAGCAGTATCTATTCGTACCACTCTGATAACGTACTCTTACAATTACCTTGACTCTCATTTATGCTCAAATACAGTAAATGTCTGGTTTCTGATTTCTTAACTATTTTGTATTGATACGATTCAAAAGAATAGCTAATTCCATTTATATATTAGCTTAAATTAGTAGGATTTTTTCTGATTTGTAAAAATTTTGAAGAATTGAAAATTATAATAATTTTGACACAGAGGTTTTTAAATTAGTACCAATTTGAGATTTACCATTCCATCTGAAACTCACATATCTTCTTTAGTCTCTTTATAGTAGTATAAAATACGCAACGTGAAACATCTCTAACAGACTATAGTTTTATTGTAAGGATAATCGATCGTCAAGAAAAAGATCTATCGAATTTATTTCTGCATTTCGGATAGAAATTGTTTTTCTACTTATACTAGTCTATATTTTTTGCTTGCTGCATAGCTTTTCAGAAATGAAATCGGTTGAGTTTCAAATTGAATTAATTTCGGTTAGGTTCGAACTTTGTAAAAATTCAGTCGATTAAGTTCCAAAAAATACGAACTGATTCTGTCTCTGCTTTTCATTTTCGTAGTCCGTTTTTTTTAATTTAATATTATTATTATTCTAATCATCGATATAACTGGCAAATAAACGTGTTGTGCATATCAATTATATCTACAGCAGGTATCAGCGCAATGTTATATATCTCGATAAGGGTCACAAACACTGATATTGATTATTTCCTACAATTATGGTTTGATCAGTTCACGCTTTTTATGTTGATCATATGACGAGTGTCGCAAATCAATGTATGACTACCAATAATCCATAACATCTTAAATATAAATTTTTATTTGAATAACAATAAAAAACTGTACTATTTTGAACATTCACGAATGGGTTCTAGTCATATAAAAAATTCGAGAAAAGCTTTGGAATGTTCTAGAACAATCGAGAAAATCAACCTGTCGTTAGGTCTTTGTGCATAGCAAAATAGGACAACAGACGTCAGACTTCTTTCCAGAAGATTCCTTAGCAACAGAAAAATGCCCTGAACGACACTAACTGTCATAAGGTAGAGCCACAAAACCTCAACTTAGAACTTACTATATTTTTCTTCGGAAAACCTAGTGTGAGTTCCACAGAAGAAAAGATCGTTTTAAGTCTTTTTTTATTTTTATGATTGAATGGTTTTTTTTTCTTATATTTAGTTGGTATAATCCAGCCAAAGATTTTAGTACGTATAATAATAATTTAGCATCACTTTGGGTTAAAATTATATCAAGTTGGCTGTGTGTGTTGATATATATTTGGACATGTGTTGCACCACTATTATTTCCTGATCGTGATTTTTCATGAAACGAATGAGATTCATGTTATAATTTCATCTTTTTTTTTTTTGATATCTATTATTTTTTAATGCATGTGAAACTTTCATAAGTAATGAAAATGAGTAAAAAAGAATTATTTATTTTTATTTTATACGAACGTAATTTTATTTAACAATAATAAATTGTATTGTGTGTTTTTTGAAGATGATAATTCGAGTGACAATTACATTTGACGATGAACGAAAGTTTATTCTCAATGAAATTCAGGTATGAAGTTAAAGAACTTTTATATTTATTCTCGTTTAAATTTTATATATTATCGATAAGTAGTTTTATTTATAAGTTAGAGCAAATTTTTCTTAGAAAAAAGCTAAATCTTAACTGGCAAATACTACATTCGAAACCAATTAAGCATAATTAATTGTTTTCTAACATATACATGTCTGTCTTTTGATCTATTTAATACTTTATGAAAATATTAATATTTAGTAGAATGTTGAAACACGATTATTAGCATAGATAGCACTGCGAATATCAGCATATCTGTGCTCCTAAATACTTTTGAAATGATGTTGATTTACTCATCATTGCCAATTCCAACATCACGAACTAAGCATAATGATAATATCAGTGAAACTGATAGAGTTTTATGGATAAATACTTAAGTATTTCAGACTTTTTCAGTTAATCTTATTTATTCTAGACGATTAAATAAGATAGTATGAAATTCAATTATGTAGATATGAGCAGAAATAATCATCATTTACTTTAGAAAATATCTGTATTCCGTACAGTTCATAAAAACTATTTCGATAGTACAAGCAGTCGAAAACTATTATCGTTTGTATTTATGGTTATTTGGTAAGAAAATATTACATAGTCTTATTTAAGAAAAATTCTGTAACATTTATTGAATGAAAGACTTCGATAAAAATTGCTTTTTTTTTGGTATTTTAAATATAATACTCATTTGATAGATATAGAAATCTGTCAATGAAAATTTCTTCTCGTTGGTATATTTGTTTATACAATGTATTATTGTTAAATTAGCACGGGAAGAATAGTTCATTCATGGATATATGGACTTGTTATTTTCTTTATTCTTCTCATCATACTCTTTGTTGAAGGACCGTCAGATCTCTGTAAAAATCGACAAAATAAAAACTCACTTTTTTTAAACATAAAACTTTCGAAAAAAAATTCTCAACGTGTCACCGTACACGTGCCAATTATTGTACCTATGAAGATATTTTATTTTTCTTGTTAACAAGATGAATTATTTTTGTTTAAACTCTTGTCGTCTATATAAAAGAAATTAATGTTGTCATTTCTAGTCACATGCCTTTTTTAAACGAATGGAGAGTCTTTTGCGTCGTTTGAAGATTATGTTGGTATACATGCTCAGAATTTTGTTAAATAACAACAGCGCTGTCATATGACGAAAGTGTTGTCGACCATTGTCATTTAGAGAATTGATTTCTTTTTTAAGAAGTCAAAAAAAGAATGGTTAAGAAAAAGAAATTTTATCTAATTATCAAAGCTGCTTTCTTTTTGTTGATAAGAATATGGTTTCAAATAATCGTCTTGGTATTCATACATTAAATC
The DNA here is from genome assembly GCA_905329745.1 of Rotaria sp. Silwood2. Taxonomy (NCBI): domain Eukaryota; kingdom Metazoa; phylum Rotifera; class Eurotatoria; order Philodinida; family Philodinidae; genus Rotaria; species Rotaria sp. Silwood2. The sequence goes on along the minus strand of CAJNSZ010000017.1, from coordinate 119,496 downwards.
TATGTTGTTACAAAAATTAACTAAACAAAGACAATTTGAAAAAACGTTTTTTTAAATATATTTCAAATATTTTTCCACAATACAAAAACACTTTTGAGTTTTCGTTGGGATTCAAATCCTTTTAAGGCCTAATCTAATCAGTACATTGTCTAGTTGATATCATCTCTTTGAATGTAGGAATATTTCTTTGTGTATGCATTCGGTTCATATGTGAACGTGTGGACTCTTGTTACGGATACATATTGACTCCATCTGACAGTAAAGATTGCTGTTACGGATGAAAAAACCAGAATGGGTGTGGCTGAGAGCATCTTTGTCACTCACACAACAACACCTTAACAAAAAACATCCACTTACAATGTGCGTTGCATAGCATTTTAAAGTAAAATCTTATGAGAACTCTTGTAGAAATTAGTTTTAACAAAAATTGTTGAGAAGATTTCGTATAAAATTCTGAAATGCTACACTGTAAAAGTAATAATTGATCGATACAGAAATTTCTAATTTCTTCTTACATATTCAGTTGCACAGGAAATTTTTTTTTCTCATGAATTTGGTATTATTTTTACTGATTTTTTCCTTGAATGAAGTTATAGAGAACAATAGAAAGACATTGACAACAAACTAAAGAATAAACAAATAATTGAATACAATTTTCTCTATTGACAGGTTCTTCGCATTCATGCACTGTCACCATCCTCAACCAGTTATGAATAATAGAATTAAAAAAACAAGGTATGATTATTAATGTTTCTTTTCTTTATCCTTTTTTTTATATGTATTTTTCCTTGTTTTTTTTTCATGAATTTATTTAAAATGTACGAGTAAAATACCAAAAAAAAAGCAATTTTTATCGAAGTCTTTCATTCAATAAATGTTACAGAATTTTTCTTAAATAAGACTATGTAATNTTGAATGAAGTTATAGAGAACAATAGAAAGACATTGACAACAAACTAAAGAATAAACAAATAATTGAATACAATTTTCTCTATTGACAGGTTCTTCGCATTCATGCACTGTCACCATCCTCAACTAGTTATGAATAATAGAATTAAAAAAACAAGGTATGATTATTAATGTTTCTCTTCTTTATCCTTTTTTTTATATGTATTTTTTTTGTTATTGTTTTGTCATGAATTTATTTAAAATGTACGAGTAAAAGCAATCTTTTGTTTTTCAGTCCTCATTCAATCAAAAAGAATATTTTTCTACACTTCTAAATTATACATGTAAATGTTCAATCTTATGAGTTGGTGAGAGTTGTCGTATGACTTCATGAAAAACTCTAGTTCACTTGAAAAAAGCTGTTCATCAACTCACTTCTTTTGAAAAAAATCATCATCACATTGTGTTTTCTTAGGAAGTTTATCAAGGCATAATAGCACGAGTAAATAGTTAGTTGCACATTGTATGCATAAGGATTCGATGATATTTTAGAAACAAATTAGAGTATGTTAATACGAGCTTAGGAACTGTTGTGAAGAGCTATTATCAAGAATCCAGTTCTTTTCAAACTAGCTGGTCTCATCGACTAATCCGTGTATCGGTGTGAATATTACCAAAGAGAAGACACACATTCATATCCATATCCTCAAAAGGAGTTCTGTTTGCTACGCAGAGAAAATAAGTGTTGTTGAGAAATAACTATCTGGGGTGCAACAATCGTGTTATCTTCACATTTGTAGTTTAAACGTAATATAATTTGAATATACGAGCTTAGCATTATTATAAGTTGCGATTGAATGAACTTTTTCATTCAATATTATTTGTGAAAAGTGAATTGTTGATTGCTTTTGAAAAGCATTAAAGTTGTTAATAAAAAATAGCATTGTTTCATGGTTTCGAATTATATTAAAGCAAAATTATGCGTATCGGAATCATACAAAAAACTTATGAAAACTATTATAAGTAAATTATAAATATAGAAAGATGTGTGAACAGAAAATACAAAAAAAATACTGTTATAAATTTTAGGAAATAGTTATCTCAACATGGAATGAATAGACTCTTATTTTTTTATATAATTTTTGTACTTGACGATAACATATGTTCAAAATCAGTTTAATGTAGTTTCTACTATTGATGCATCGATCAAAGCATGGTACTATCTTATTTATTGTTAATAAGCTAACGTCAATAATTGATTTAGTTTGAGATATAGAATGCAGACATCTAGTTTGCATTCATTCACTGAATGTAGCAAATTTTTTTGTTGTGCAAGTCTCTCTGCTCAGAGACATGATAAAACGTTGATCGTGCGTTTTCGAAATATGTGCCTTTGAATGTTTTACTCAAACAATACGAGTAAATCTTTACAGTTATTCTCTAAATTTGAATAGATTGCTCATACACTAAATATGTGTGCTACGGGTATTAATTATTTTCTACAAGAAAAAGCAAAAGAAAGTTGAAAATCTTTGAATTTCGGTATCGCTCATTCATTTTAGCTACAACATTTGACACAAATCAGAGATCTAATACGATCTTCAAAACATAATGATTATTACCCAATCCTCATCTCAAATATCAAATTCATTTAACGTCTCTTTCCATTGATCTGCATTCTTCACCCGAAAGTAGACATCTTTAGTTTTGTTGTTTCCAATTACATTAATTACAAACAGTGAACTCGTCGTACAGATTGCTGGATCCTGTGTCCCTCAATTGAATAGTTTCAGCTGTTAGATGAAATAAGAACAGAAAATTAAGCTTAATCAAACAAAGAAACAAAATCATGCAATGAAAACTTGAACTGAAAATAATGAAAATACATTACATATAAATCAGTGCTGATCTTGAAAAAAGTATTGATGAAATAATAAACTTTTTGATTTTGTCACAGCGCTTGGAACAATATTTATATGTAACCCTGACTTAACTGAGAACGACCTAAAGTATCGATCATAAAATAAAATTTTTCTTGTGAGTAATAACATGATGATATACATATTCAATTTTAGTTATGCATTTTAATTTAGAAAATTGCTATAAAAATTTGGTTGTGCCATCCAAGCCGAACAATCAATGACACGTCTTTTGAATAAAATGGTCAACGTTTTGTTGTGCTTCTAAATATAGATACATGCGCAACAAAAGAATATCATGAAAATGTTTGCCTTAACTAGTACATGAAAAAATACCAATGGTAAAAATAAGCATGTGCATGTGCGTTCGTATCTGAATTGCAAATAAAGTGTGTAGCTCAAAAAAATAATAACAAAATTTAGAAAGCTATGCTAATAAAATACTTGTTTGTTTTTTAATTAAAAATTCTATATTACACTGTATTATTTAATTTTAAAAAATAAACAAACTATGACTGAATAAATTCTTTACGAAAATTGAAAAGTAAATCAAAATTCGTTTTCTTTTTTATATTTAGTCATGTCGTGTCGCCAGTTTCTTCGTTTAATGCCTGCAATCTATGGTATTCTTATAATTTTAATCATAACATGCATATTCACACGTGCTTTTACTAATATTCGAACAAATTTAATTGATCAATTATATTCATTTGATTATCCTCGAACATATGTTGAACTATACTTTCTTATACTTATTGATTCTATTATTTTAATACTTTTTTCATGCATTGCTCTATTCAGATGTTCTCAACGGTTCAAATATTTTCGACGTATTCGTTTAATTCTTATTTTATTTCAATTATTTATCTATGCATATTCTTTAAGTAAATTTCTTGTTTTTTATGAATGGAAAAATGTTCGACAATCAACTTTACCATATCAACTAGATCGATTCGATTGCTTAGCTATTATTTTTATTCCATTATTCGCATTAGGAGGAATTTTAATATGGATTCTATTTTTTAAAATTATTAATATTAAACACGTGAATCGTACGACAGATCCAGAGCGAGAACATCTTATTAATGAAACAGCACGACGATTATATACTGAAGAAACAAGTCCTTTAACTGTAGATGGTAATTAGAATTTTAAGAAAACCTCCATGATAATATCGAGGATGACCCTAATAAATGAGACACTACTCGTGAAAATTTGATTTTTTTTCATGCGTATTTGAAAGGGTTTCATCAAAAACCACCAAGTCTAATTCCGTAGCTCATTTTATGCTCTATAGAAAAGTTAGTTTGTACTGACTTTTTGGCACTACGAGTTCACTGCTGAGACAATAGTCAACATCTTTCCAAATATGTCAATCGAGTTTATTGATCGAATCATTTCATGCTATACATATATCGAAAGATAGAGCAACCAAAACTGAAAAAAAAAGTCAGCTATTTAAAATATTGTATTTTATCTATTTATTGAACCAACATTAATGAAAAAGGTCTAAATTCATCAATCGATAAGATCCGACTTTTGACAGTATATTTGCTGTCATTTTGTGAAATGTAAAGATGCCACTCAGATTTTTTATCTGTTATGTAACTTTTGATTCTCTTCAAAATGATGCAAAAATTATTTCTTTTCAGCCCAAACAGTAGCTTACACTGGCTGTATCCAGATAAACAATCTCGAGAAAAATGATCTCGGATATGTTTTAGTGTCCTTCATTCATGCAAGTTTTTGTCGTTGAGACATTAGAATTACATCCTCGATGAAATATCAAAGGCAGTTGCCTCAAAAAAAGAAAAAAAATTCCTTTCCTATAGCTCTAAGGAAGAGTACGAGATTTTTGAAAAAAAAAATGTTTCTTGAAATCGAATAATCATCATCTAGATAGATAAGATTTGAAATGCTGATCACAAACATATGATATAAGTCTATTACTAATTCGATATAAGCTAACTTTTCGATAAAAACATTCAAATGAACTAAATAGTTGAGTTTAGTCGTTTCAGATCATTTCCTTTCAAATACACATAAAAGAAAATTTTGACGAGTATTTCGGTTTCTTGATTCCCTCATGGACTGTCTCTTAACAGTTCTTTTGAATAATTTGTTGTTATATAGTTGAAGGAACATTGCCTACAACGACTATTAATGAAACAGAAAGTAAAGATTTTCAAGTTCAAATAAAAAAAACCAGTAGTTCATGGTGGCGAATAATAAAGCTTGGTAAACAAGAATGGAAATTATATACAATTGGTTTTCTCTTCTTATTAGCTGCTGCATTAAGTAGGATGATTAATTAAAACTATTTAACAAATATACTCGTACTTTTCTTTTTTTTTTCTAGCTGAAATGTTTCAACCACTTTTCTCCGGCAATATTATAAGTTCTGTTGTTGAGAATAATTGGCATAAATTTCTTATAAGTATATTTTGGTATCTTGGTGTATCACTTGTTTAGTAAGACTTTTTCTTTATGTTTTAATTTATATAAAAATGAAAAAAAAAATTATTTGAATTTAGTGTAATTACATCTGGTCTTCGTGGTTTTATATTTTCAATAACAAGCACTAACTTAGTTCAACGTCTTCGAAATACTGTTTTCGCTTGTATTGTAAAACAAGATATTGAATTTTTTGATCAAACTAAAACAGGTGAAATAACTTCTCGTCTATCATCAGATATAACAACAGTTGGTGAAGCTGTTTCGATTAATTTAAATATATTTCTACGAAGCATGGTTCAAGCAAGTGAGTGTCAATGAATAAAAATAAAAATTGAATGATACTATTTGAAGAAATAATGAATTTTCTTCATTAACAATGCGAAATATTTCATCACTTCTAAACGCTTATTGTTTGGATATAGAGAGAGAATTTCTAAATGAGATTAAATCCATAAGGATTTCTGTTCATAGATCGTCTCTACAGTATTACGAAAATTTTGCAGAATTTTTACTATTAGATGAGGTATCATCAAGAGAAGAATTGAACAAATCAATTCCTTGTTTGAGCTTTTGTATATTATTAGGTCTTATAATTCTAAGAATATCTGAAAGATTTGAATGGAAACAATTACTTTCTTCTTCAGATCTGCAATGGCATTAAAAAAAGACAATTGAATTGCAGAAACAATCAGAAAAATCGTTAGTTTTTGTACGTTGAATATTTCAAGAAGAGAGCAATTATTTTGGCTAAAACCTTTAAGATATTCTGAAGATCATAAGACCTACTTATAGAAAGAATTTTCAAATAAAAATTCCTTTGGTTCATGCTTCTGCTTACACATCATCCATTAGTAAAAATTTCTCAAAGCCTATCGTCACTCTTTAAAGAAAACCTTTGGACAGAAACCCTTTTTAAGTTTATTTCTACTTTAGAAATCGTCTCTATACGCCCAAAACATTAAGTTCACAAATATTGAATTACTTGAAGCCATTCTCTCTTAAGGATTTCCTCGCATCTTATTGCTGTAGGGATACGAAAATGGCTCTCGAATAGTTTTATGAGTAATGGAAGTTCAAACTTTTTTCTACAGTTGATAATCTTCAGTTATAATGATTTCTTTCGTCACTAGTTATCAAACTGTAGCTCTGAATAGAAGATAAGACTGACAAAAGTCTTTTCGTTTTGTTGCTTGAAAGTATTATAGAAGTCATACAATTTAGAATGAAATATAATATCTTTGCTGCTAGTAAAATATATTATAGGAGAATATTAAAAGTCGAAATTCTATTTGTTTAATTTTTAAAATTAAATAAAACTTATTTAGTTATTGAGTACGATTGTTTTCATTTTATTTTGAATCGGTCGATTGATTTGGCTTTTGTTACCTTTAAATACAATGATCTATCGAATCAATTTATAAGATTTACTTTTATAATTTAACAAAAGATGTAATCTGTTTCGTAGAAACTCTTTCGAGTCGCATCATAAAATATTGTGGTTTTGTTTTTTTGACTTATGGTGGAAGGTTCCCAAATATGAATCGCCAACCAAACTAATATTTTGCCCATAAGTAGAGCCCAGCGGTTCCAAAAAAAATGGAACCGACAACCGAACCGAGAACCGAATTTTCAAGATTTAGGGTACCCGGAACCGAATCGGAACCGTTAAAAAGAACAGTTTGGAACCGGAACCGGAACCGTTGGAACCATGAAGCTTTCACTGATAACTATATTCGTCTATGCTTATTCAACTTTAGTTATTTCGACTCCAGTAAATTTTCCATTCACTTATTGCTTTGAGTTTTGATGTTACAATAATGCTAGATGATGAGAAAGTTTTTTCAGGTATGGGTACTGCAGAAAAAGTAAACACAGCATTTTGATAAAGAAATCTAATATTGCTATAAACTTAGTAAGAAAATTTTCAATGGAACTACTCCAACTGATCGGAAAATGAATATTACCGATTGTGATCAACAATCCATTTTGTTGCATTCCACAATCAGGAATAGTTTAGCACTTCAGCAGCAAGAAAAGTGTTGGAAATGACGAAATATTTGATATTGTTATTTGTGATGACGGTTATGAAACAAAGAAAACAAGTTTTAGTATAACTCATTAAACTGATGATCATGTGATGCAAACATATTGTATTGTAGCGATTTTCATATGTTCGCTCTTTTTGCTTGTTTTTGAAAAAAATTATTTTCAAGAATATAATATGAACAATTTCGGAAAGTAAGGAATGTAAATTTGCTACGAAAAAATCAATTATTTCATACGCCATTGATAAAAAAAATTTCAAAACGGTTCCAAAGAATTCTTAGGAACCGAAAATGGAACCGTTTTTTTCCATCATTGAGAACCGGAACCGAACCCGGAACCGCGATTCCGGGTATCGGGTAGAACCTCTGGGCTCTAATTATTTCTGACATATCGAATGTTGAAAATAGTGAGTTTTGCTACCGTTCATTGTAACACATGATTATTTTTCTATATTTAATATCTCAAGAAAAACACGTCGTTTTCGACTGAAACTTTCAAGGCATTCTAAGGTTGATGAGACTAGCTATAGGCAAATTTTCAGGCGGAAATATCGTGCTTCGACTTTTTCACAAATACTCTGTTAGAGATAAAATGTTCAGTAAAACTGTCATAACTTGTCAAGAACAGTGCATAGAGATGAACACGTATAGACTTATACTTGTTTCATCGGGATCTACTTATGAATAAAATATCAGTTCGATTGGTGAGTCACACTTGGAAATGTTCCCTCGTTAGTCATATCGTTTGTATATTAGTATAGAAAGGATCGATTTCACTAAACAGACTTAATAAAGAAGAAAATGATGCTATATCAATTTTTGTTGAAAGAAATATCTATTTATGTTCTTGTTTATGTTATTTAGTTGGAACAGTTATTATGATGCTAGTACTTTCATGGAATTTATTTCTTTTGATATTGATTACTGGTCCATTAGCATTTGGTACAGCTAAAATTTATGGAGATCTTATGGCTGTAAATATAACTTGAATTCCCGAAGAAAAAAATTTATTTTAACTTTTTGTGTTCGTTTCTTTAATCATATAGAAACAACAAGAGAAAATTCAAGAAGCAATAGCTAAATCCAATGCTTTAGCTGAAGAAGCAATATCCACCATTCGTACTATAAAGTCTTTTGCAAGTAAGATGTGTTTATTTACTTTTTTTACATAATCAATTGAATCGTAATTGTTGTTTTATTATTTAGATGAAGATGAGGAAGTTCGATTATATAATAAAAAAAATGATCTTATTCGAAAATATTCAATTCGCCAAGCATTTTATTGTAATTTACTGTTCATTTAATTATTCATTCTGAATTATTTTATTAGATTTTGGCTACATGTGGAATGGACAAATTTTAACTGTATTACTTAATTTAGGTACACTTGCTTATGGTGGTCATATTGTAATGAATAATCGATTAAGTCTTTCCAATTTCGTTTCATTTATTTTATATCAACAACGATTAGGCGATATTCTTAATGTAAGAATTATTGTTTTTTTTGGAAAATCTTTTTTTAAATATTTCTTCTCTTTTCAGTCAATTAATGATGTTTTCACAGGTTTAATGAAAGCAAGTGGTGCATCCGTAAAATTATTTGAATATATTGATCGAACACCGAAAATTGTTAATAATGGAACTGAAAAACCGAATAATTTTCAAGGACGTATTGAATTTAAAAATGTTTCATTTTCATTTCCGAATAGAAAAACTGATCAAGTTTTAAAAAATATTTCATTTACTGTTCAACCTGGACAACAAGTTGCTCTTGTTGGACCAAGCGGAAGTAAGATTTTCATTAGTTTTATTTATCAAAAAATTGTGCACATCGAATCTTCAACATAGGAGAATACCACAGAAAAGTACCTAGAAAGGATTCATTAACTTTAGCAATCTATGATTAATTCTATGAGTCTTGTTGAACAGCAGCTCATACAAAAAAAAATTTCTAATCTAGAGGAACTAGTAAAACTGCAGTCACTTAATGAACTATTGAAAATACTTAGAGAAATCGTACTTCACTTCATCAATGCTTATATTTTTTCTTTATAATTAAAAATAGCTAATATCATGTATGATATTGCAGCAAAGTAACTAAACATACGAGAAACCGATCAATGAAACTAATGATAGTCTAATCCTGGTAGGAATCGAAATAAAGTTTCTTTTTAATTTACATTCGAGAGGAATCTTTTTCTAATATTAAAATTTATTGATGTTATAAACTTATCTTAGGCGGAAAAACAACATGCATTAGTTTATTAGAACACTTTTATGAAGCTGATGAAGGTCAAATATTAATCGATGATATACCGGTTCAAAATTATGATTATAAATTTTATCATGAAAAGGTTTACTTATTCGTTTTTGTTAACAAATCTTTCTTTTATTAATTTCATATTTAAAAAATAGATTTCACTTGTTAGTCAAGAACCAGTTCTTCATGCTCGTTCAATTAAAGATAATATTCAATATGGTCTTATGGAACAGAAATCACAAGAAGAAATTGAATATGTTGCTCAAATGGCTAATGCTCATTCATTTATATCACAATTTCAAAATGGCTATGAAACGGAATGTGGTGAACGTGGAGTACAAATGGCTGGTGGACAAAAACGTTCGTTCTTATCTAAATTTAAAATTCAATTCTATGAGATTTTCTTTTTCTTTATTAGAAAGAATTGCATTAGCAAGAGCATTAATTCGTTCACCAAATGTTTTATTATTAGATGAAGCCACAAGTGCCTTAGATGCTGAAGCTGAATCTCAAGTAATTCTTTCTTGTTTATAAAGACGAAAGTTGATGCATTAATTGACGACGATACGAAGCTTTTTATGCTTTTCTTTATGAATTTCCTTAATGCTGAGAAACTTTTGAAATAAAAAAAAAAACTGAGAAAATGGTAGTCGAGAATGTAAGAATAAGAAACTAAACAAGAATATTCTACAAATCTGATCCTAGATGTCGAACATTTTCAAAACTTTAGTATCTATTTTCATCTCACGACAGTGGCTTAGCTGATTGGCTTACTTTAGATAGATAATTTGTTGTTTACAGGTACAAGAAGCGATAGCTCGTACAGTTGTTGGTCGTACAGTGCTTGTTATAGCTCATCGATTATCAACTATTCGTAATGCAGATAAAATTCTTGTTATTCGGTATGGAGAAATTGTTGAAGAAGGTACACATGTAGAATTAATGAATAAACATGGTTTGTATTATCAATTAGTTAAACGACAAACAGAACACAATGAAACGGAAATACGAAATCAACTGATTCAATATGATAACACAACAGTATCAATTGGTGTTCCATTAACTGATAAGAAATATTCAACTTCAATCAAATTAAAAGATTCTATTTGAAAGATCTGTCCATATATAAGTCATATTGACAATAATGCAGTTTTGTTTTTCTTTTCTTTATTATAAATAAAAATTTAAGTTCTTAAACTATTCTACTGAAAATTTTCACACATTGAACATCAAAATGTATTTTAAAATGGTTTAATAATAAGAAATAGACGTGTCTCTGTCTATGTCGTATTTTGAAATGCCACGATGTACTTTTCTCAAAAGAAAAAAACATCTTCAAGTATAAAATATCCAGTGTGTTAAACATATTAGAATATTCGTATTGTGGAAAAAGTTCAAAAAACACAAAAAAAAAAGAAATCTTTTTACTCTATTTAATTTCGTTTTGTTGTTATTGTTTTTCTTTTTGCAACTATAAAATAAATTTATTCTTTGCGAAATGTAAAATCTAATCACCTAAATACCAGACTGACAGGTTTTTTTGTTTTTTAAATTTATTCTTGAGCAGAAAATCTTGCATATCTCTTCCTAAGGGTATTTTACCTAGATCAATATACAAAAGTATCATAACCTTTCTATACTTAAGCTTACAATAGGTAATAATCCTCTGGTATTAAGAAATCTGACTAAATTGCTGATTTTACTCTAAACTAACGTACGTATGAATAAGTTAGTCTTAATAATTCACATTTCAAATTTTCTTCTGATTAAAAATAGGAATATTCATCTACTGTAATTTATCAAAATCTAGGATGGTGAATCTAAGTTTTATTATCTTTTTTTTAAATGATTGTTCACAATATGTAGCTCATACTCTTTGCTGTTTATCTTTGTGGTTTTTTTTAGCATAAATTTTTATCAATTGATTCTATTTTAATTTATGTACTTTGATTCATCTAATATATGTCGTACGGTAAACTCATGCTTATTCTAATCATTCACAACATGTGATAGTGAAGAAAATACAAAGTCCATGAATTAACTTGTGTTTAAGTGAATCATTTTTCTATTGTCAAAGATAGTACAACATTCATAGATAACGTCATTAGTATCGCTTGTTCTATCATACATATAAATATAAAGGCGGATGAAACAGAAACGGATGCACCAATTGACACTAGTTGAAATAATAAAATTTATATGCGCAATTTATTCAAAGTACAAACATATCGAGGGAAATATATTCTAACTGTTCATAGACGGGAGAAAAAAACATACCGTAATTGAGAGGAAGATGATATACACGCCACTTAGTCTACTTCGTTCTAAATGTTAAAGGATCGTTTTTATTTCTTTTAACAAAACAAGATCATCCTAGTTTATTCATTTTTTCTCTATTAGTCGTCGTTTTTATTGTTTCTCTTTAACGGTTTGCTTATATTATATGTCTTATAAATCATTGAACAAACAACTATAACACAAAAGTATATCATTACCTTTTTCTTCAAATTGATATTCATTATTATCAGAAAAATTTTTAAATGGAACCATTATCATTTTTATTACAAAATAAACTCAATCGTGGAATTGGTAAGTCTTTTTTCTTGACACTGAATTTTTCTTTTAATATACCGGCTGAACTAAAATGATTGCAACATCAAATTCTCTACGCGAAAAATTCCATTGATTTTCTAATAAAAACTAAAACTGAGGCACTGAAAATCAAAAAAGTCCTTTTTTTATTTCAAACAAACTTTTGACTGATATCATGACATACTTTGTAAAAAAAAAACAGTTGAAGTTAAATAATACAAAAAACCATGAATGTTCATGGAAAATAGGATCGCCATTATTTCGTGTTATTGCACGAACTCTTTGAAGAAAAGAGTCGATTACTTTGCGAACATAACTAAAAATTAACTTTTTGCTATCGTGTTTTCACCTTTTGATAATCAATGTTCTTGTTGACCTGATCCTATATAAAGTAGTATAATAGGTTTAAGTCGGGTAAATTAGAAAACTACCGATCTTTAAGTATGGTACTTGAAATATCTGAACTCCTTTTTGTTATTTAAAAAATTTATCAGCATAATTCAAATGATTCTTTCATGCGAAAGTATAAGAGAATTTTACGACGCATGTTAAAAAATGATTCTATCTCTTTATGACTTATTGCTGATGAGATATATCTAAAATAATCAATTTTATTTTCATTTTTTTTATTTCTCTCAAAATACTAGGATATCTGACCACTACACAATGCTTCCATTTTAATCATATGAGAAAATAGATTGAACTTTTCATTGTCATTCTAGCAGAGAATTTAACTTTGTCTGTATTGAGATATTCATACAATATCCAATGTTGTAATCATTTTCGCTCATCCCGTATTTGATGTCAAATAATTTACTCTTCTTTCAAACATTTTTATTAGCCCAATAAGTTTGTTTCTGGCTACATTCATTCTCGAATAGATAAATAAATAAATACATATTGCACTAATTGTGCAAAAATGTCCATTTTGTGCATAGTCGGCATTTGACCACAAAAGTATTCATTAATATAGTTCGCATAATGAATAGCAGTCAATCGTTAAGAAATATTCAACCTATTATCATCTTTCATTTCGCATGACGAAGTGACATTGTCTATTGTGTTCTCTATGTTCCAAGTCATTGACTTACCATCTGTCAGTTATTTATCCATTTCGAGATATTCTATACTCTCTACCAAATTGAATTTGTACGTATATATTGCAATGTCTTGATTATTAATTAATTTACAATAGTAAAAAGAATAATGCGTAAATGATTAAGAATACATATTCTCATTAAATATACGTCGTAATATTTAATAGATTATGTCTAGAGTAGTACACTCAGTCCTAAAATATGATATACGCTTCTCAAAATAAGATCAATAAAGAATAAAAGAAAATGTAATTATGTGTCCTTGATATAAATATGCATCAGTTGAAATTAAAAATACCATGAAATTTATATCAGACACAACCTTCTTTATATTCGATTTGTCTACAATAATTTTTTTTTTCTTTAAAACTATGATAAATATTTCAATAAAAGTCTATCATATATAAGAAGAAGAAAAAACAAGATATAGAAATATTTTTTTGCCTTGAAACAAAAAAAAACAGTATTGTTTCAATTGATTTTAATGAAATGTGATGTTATATATTGAATCAGGTGACTTTAAAATATAGAAATACAACATGGATTTTTTTTTTCTTTCTCATAATAGTGTATGTGTATGTTAGTTTTTGCGTCGTTTGCTTTAACAACAAAAACAACAACGTCAAGCGCGTGCACCTCACGTTCGTCACCTAATTCTCGACCATCGTACTCATTCTCTCATTCTCTCATTTGTTGTTGTTACTACTACTGACTGACTACTGTGTTGACAAAAGAGCATGAGACACAGATATAGACAGTAAGAAGAAAGAAAAGAAAAGAAAAGAAAGAAAAGGTGAATTTATATTCATTCAGTAGTTTTCATTCAGCTCACATAAGACAAACGACAAGTCATAGTTTTAAAAAAGATTTTCTTTGTTTCATAAATATACATTATGGTAAGTACGTTAGTATAAATATTGTTTCTTTTTTATTATCTGTCGGCATAATTTTGACTTATGTTTACATGGAAGAGAAAAAAATTGATGAATAACTATACAGATGGTCACTAGGAGAATGACAAGGAAGAATAACAATACGATTTGTAACTAAAAAGCGTTGCGTACAAAAAAAAAATACAAACAACAATAATATATTTATATGTCGTACGTCTCTATTTACATCATGTACACAGTTATATGTCATTTCATTTTTTTTCAGTAATACATTTTTTTTTCTTTATTCTTCTTCCATCATAGCTCATTTTGTGTCGTTATATTAAAGCATGTAAGTAATGTGCATGTTAAGGGGTAGATATAAATGTTTTTTTCTTTTACACCTGCTCCTTCCTTTTTCTTTCGCAGATTTTAGTATGTCAATTGCGCAGTTGTTTTACTATTGTATCGTTAATATTGTTTTCATAGAAACATTTTTGAGAAAATAGAATACATACAGTCGTCTGTATTTCAAGCTGTTTATTGTTTGCCGCATGAGAAATAACAAAAAATAATAACAGTACGAGAAGAAAAAAGTAAAGGTTTTCGCATCCATCTGTCTGTCTGATTGTCTTGTTGTTTCTCATTCTAGAATGCATATAAGTGCATCTAACATCGACTATATTTCCTTCTGTATTGCGTGCCGCTTTCTTTTTTCAACATTAATGATGGAATGAAGCCAACACCCATTCATTGAAATGTAAATGCTTGCAATGCTTTGGGTAATTTCCCTTGAGAAGAAACAAGAATGTGTGTATGTGTATGTGTATGAATTTGTCTTTTAAACATATATGGAGTGAATGACATCGTAACTATGTTTTAATACAAGTGATAGAATAGATAATTATACTTATTTTAGTTTTGAGAATAGTGCTTCTCAATGTACGACAATCGCTTTAAATGATTCTTAATTGAATTTTTTATTCATGCGTTTGTGTCTGTACTTAAGATAGGTCATTGGTACGCATCTCTTTGAGATTGTTGCCGTAGTTATATATGTCATCAGAGTAAATGATCTTCCACATATGCGAAGTCTACGATCGTTGTTGTCGTCGTCTAGTAAATGATTTCTATAGGATATAGCTTGATTGAATACGTCATCGGGTTGTTATCTCTCAGATAATTTCGGCTTTCTTGTTATCTTTATAAAGAAGAGCGAATTAAAGAGTTTCTTCTAATTGAATTTATCAGACAGTCTACTCCTACTTGTCAATATATTCTTGACCTAAGAAGAAAAGAATCTAAAAAACAAATGGACCCACTTATCTTTTTTATCATCAAGGTTATATCCAGAGACAGAAGGCTGTCGCACTCTTTCTTCGACTCCGATCCATGATAAAATCGACGGCCATTTTTCTCCTTGAAAGTACGTTCTAGGTATATGTTTATATATAAATTTGTCACAGTTTGCAATGCAACACATTTTTCTTAATAGACTTTCTACTTATTTTGAAAACGTGTTTTCAATCTACTTATTAGTATTTGGGTTATTTTTTTCTGCAGAAACAAATGATGAGTATTTTTGTCGTTAATTATGAAATGGTAACGTGTAATCTTGACGTGCAACACATAAAGATCTTAAGATCTAGCGATCACAAATCAATTTAATGTCGATCAGATCGCTTCAGAACCGCTCATTTTCTTCTCAATCATCGATTAATCTTTTAACCTATTTTCCAAGAATGGCTAATGGAGAAATTATCGAAAAAAGAAGACATAGGAAAATGTGTAAGTTTTATATATGTAACTTAGTCGGTACTATATAGTTATACAAGGAAAACAAAACAATGAATGAATGCTTAGTAGATGGATCAATAACACATCTATAATAAGACACATATTCGTGGTAGAATCTGCAATAGTATCAATAGTGATATATAAATACCAAACATTTTGTTTAAATGTATACAATGAAATTTGAACCTTACATACATTCAGACAGTATGATCGATTCTGAAACGAATATATCTTTTTCTCCTTCTTGTTTTAATATGATAAAATATTGCTTCATTTCGATTACATGAAATCATACAAATGTCTTTCGTCTATTTTCTTATAATGTTTGTAGACACTTGAGTAAAAGAAAAAATTCTTCTCATTTTTATTGTAACAACATGGCAAACATAAACAGCTTTCTTTTACTTTACACATGAGTGAACGTCCTTGGTGAAGGTCGTCATGTATAGTCAAATACAGATTTTTTATTCCATCATGCATCACTTAGATTTCAAGGTAAAATCATATACCTGTACGATGAAAATATTAACAGTGGCATACAATCAATGCCAGAAGACATAAGTCATTGTCATATGTTTACCATAAAAAGACAAGACTATCGCATTGAAAATAAAACGTTTGAATGCTTGAAGACATTTGAAATGATGAATGTTCATCGTCATATCCTACTTTTAACAAGAGTATCTCTTTTATCGATTAAAGGTAGTAATAGTTATTTGATTGTACTTTTCTTCCTTGTCTATGTCAATGTATAATAATCTATAGGTTTTATTTTATTTGATATCACATCTTTATGACTGTATTTGCTTGTCTTATTCCATCCTTCTCTCTCGTTTGTTTCTCCTTGTCATCACAATCCGACATATCTACTACTTGACAATCAACAAATATTCTATCCACATATAACATATATTCATTCACATCGTGTTCTTTTTTTTGTTGGTTAATATATTATCTGGCTAACTGCCAAATCGGGAGGAACAAAGAAAGTATACATTGTTCATCGTATTGTTATTTCTTTGGCTCATCTCCAGTCGTTCTCTTCTCTATTTCTTTTGTTATTAAAACATACACATTGTTACTAATAACCAGTTGAAGTTCGCATAGTAAGTATCTTAAAAAAAACCGAAGACATGCAAATGCAATTCTCATAATATTCTTTAAAATGAATTGTTCATTTGTTTGGATATGTGCCAAAACAAACATAGTGATCTACCTTGACTTCTTTTTTCTTTTTTTTATATTCGCGCATCTATTTCATTCAATTTCGTGTTCGTCGTCTATATACGAAATGACCTCTTGATTTTATTTTCTTTTTCTTTTTTTTATCTTTCTGTCTGCTCATCATTTTAATGAAAATTATGAATAGATACAAACGACTGTCGAGACGAATGACTAGACAGAAACAATGATATGTCTATTGCCTTGATTTCATATGTGTATAATCGATGAAATAAAATTGTTAAAATTTAAGGGAGAAAAAGAAAAAAAAGTCTAATATCGTTGTTATTGCGTAAAGATGAATATAAGGGTAGGAAGAAGAGATTAATCGGTTTGTTTTTTTTTTGTTCTCTTTCTTCAACATTAGCGGAAGGGAAAAAAAACCCATAGAATCTTCCCTTCTCTTCTTGTCGGCGAAAGACATTAAATGAAAAGGAAGAAAGGTACACACATATTTTCTTTTCTTTTTTTCTTTTTTTAGCATTAAATAATCATTCAAGAAATAAATCTATGTGTCAAATTGGTACTAGTGAAAAAACAATGTCTCGAAATAGTGATAGTCATCAATATGTTGACGAATCATTTCATCGAGATGATGATGATATAAAATATTTTGTTGATTTGTATACAACTGCATTGCATTTAAGGTATGAATATTTACAAAATGTTTTTATTTATTTATTTATTTATATATTTTTCTATTTACTTCAGACAACGAATGAAAGAAGAAAAATTAATTCATCATACATATTCAGCTTATTTCAATGATGAAAATAATAATAATAATTTATATTCATTATTTCATAATTGTTTTCATTCATATGAAACTATTAATTGGCTTATAAAAAGACAACTATGTAAAACTATTGATGATGGATTGGAAATATTTAAAGTTTTAGAAAAATTAAAAATTATTCATCATGGTAAGAAAACATAGTTCTATTATTTGGCATCATGCCAAATAAATATTTTCTCATTTATTGAATTTGCATCTGTTAGCGGAAAGGAGAATAAATCATTCTAGACCAATATGAAGTTGGAGGAGAAAAGGAAATCGACAGTTTTTCTCAGTCATATTCGATTTATTTTCTTTATTCAGAAGATTGACTTGCATAAAATAGCGTTCTAAAAATCATTCAGTACGAAAATTTCAAACCCAATGAACTCGATACAGAAAACTTATATAAAAAGATAGGGAAGTTTAAATTCGTATTCGATGAAATAACGCCAAAGAAAAAAAGGCCGATATCTAAGAATTCTATTAGTAAAGTGACCTTTACAGTGCGTATGGACACTAGTATATCAATAATGTAACAGTACCAAATAGTGATAAAGTAAATAAAGTTAATCGGAAATTCAGTAAGGCGGAAAACGTATTACACATTATTATCGGAGGAAGTTTATTGATTAAGCTTTTGAACGAGATATACAGATGGTCAAATGAAGGATTGTTCGATTACAAGGTCATTTACATAATACCATATAGTAAAAGCTCGTACAAAGTTTTACTAAAAAGTTATTCTTTACATTTTGCAGTGACCTATATGAAAAAAAATTTATTTAATAAATAATATCCCGGTTGACTATAATTTCATTATCCATTTTTTTCAAGAATTTTTTGATGAGAAAAAGATAGAAATTTAACATTTTTTTTATTTAAAAAAAGTCAAGCGTTAATCGAATTAATATCTTGTAAAAGTTAACTCAATAGACAACTCTGTAGAAGAATAAAAAAACATTGTTGCTACCTTTTTCCGCCTTTTTTTATTTACCTCTCAGTGACTTTGTACAATGTAAACTTCTTAATATATTTATATACTAAGTAGTTATTTCGAGAGGGTACAAAAGAAAAACCTGTGGCATCTATGATAAAAAATTGATTGTTATTCTTGAATTCTTTTATATTATGAATATAAAATAGTTTTAATATTCTCAATAGAAATGAAAATATTCTTTTTTATTTTAGTTTGTGATTTTAATGAATTTGAATATCCTTTATTACCATCATCAAATAATAATGTTAAATATTTATATCGTTTTCGTCTTGATGATGGTACAACTGATCAAAATCGTTCATTTCAACAATTTGCTTCTATTTATGAAACTTACACGAGGTAAATTCAAATGAAATATTTGTTTTTTTTATTTTTTGAAATGAATGTTTCTTTTTTTGTATAGTTTATTTACACTTGATAAAAGTCAATGTCGTGGTGTAGATTTACAACAAGAACAGACTTCCAGAAATCCATATGATGAAAACTCAGGAATATTACTTAATGGTGACAATTTAGCTCGAATGCTTGCTTTACGTAGCGGTACAAATATGTTAAATATTGAACGTCTTGTTGATGATATGATTATCTATGGTCTTGTTCGTTTTAGTACGATAATTCTTTTTTAATTTGAATTAATAATTTTAAATTTATTTAGATGAATGTCATCAAGAGTCAGAATGTAATTGTTCAGGAAAATTTCGTAATGACGATCATCATCAATATATATTAAGTAGTTCACATCGTTTAATACCAAAACAACGTCTTGATTTAATTGCATTAATGCAAAATGATTTACATGAAACAAGACAATCTCCAATATTAAATGAAGATATTCGAACATCAATTAGTAGTAATTCAAT
Source organism: Rotaria sp. Silwood2 (assembly GCA_905329745.1). Taxonomy (NCBI): domain Eukaryota; kingdom Metazoa; phylum Rotifera; class Eurotatoria; order Philodinida; family Philodinidae; genus Rotaria; species Rotaria sp. Silwood2. The sequence goes on along the minus strand of CAJNSZ010000017.1, from coordinate 99,714 downwards.
ATATAGTAATGAATCAACAAGAAAAATTTCGAATAGTGATGAAAATGATTGTACCACAAAAGTGACATGTCCTACAAATAGTTTTAAAAGAAAAAAATCTGCAAGTCTTAATTCGGCAGCTAATTCAGGTAAAAAACAAAATTTAATTTTTTTTATAAAAAAATCTTCAAATGTGTTATATTTTTTAATTAGAACATCGTCCAACTGCTGATGAACTTGAACGACGAGAATTACCATGGTGTTGGAGAAGTTATTCAGTAAGTTTTAATGTCTGTTTTAATTCAATTCTAAGAATTTAGGAAAAAAGAAGTTTGAAAAACATAGTTGATTCATTCCTTAGGATTTTATAGGCAAGTATTATTAGGTAGTGTCACAAAATAATGAGTGCATCAGAATAAATGTTCTACTAGCAAGGAAACTTTTTCAACTTGAAAATCGTTTTTAATTGAAGACCTAGTGAACAATAGACTATTGACTGTGCTGATTCCAAATATGAGAATAAAATATGCTGATAGACCTTTTGAGATACGCGTTGGTGAAAAACTAGTTTTCTAGAACGACAACTTGTTTTGCTAAAATAATTTTCTAATCTGTTTCGATTGGAGAGGACATCAAGTTGTGCATATAAAATGTGTTTTTCAACATGTTAAAATGTTAAATGAGCTGCCAAGAGACGAGCTTTCCTCTTTTCGCTGGATGCTAAAGCGAACTTAAATGTGTGGCTTTGTTCGACTTCGCTACAAGCAAGTGTTAAATCGACATAATTTCATATCGATTTTCACTATTTGTGAAATCAGGAAGACAGATTTTCACTTAATAATATTATTGACTTAATCTGGCAGAACCTAAACCTAGTGCTCTGAAGTGATTTCTGTTTTATTCTTGTGCAATAAATAAAGACATCTATCGTGTCATCAAAACCAGAATTGTGCCAATTGTGAAATGGAGTGTGGAGAGAGAAGAAAAATCATCGATGCCTAAGTACACGCCCCATTCACACCTTCTTCACATCCACACCTGCGCATCTACGTTTCACACCTCCACATCACACATCTACATACTCTTACTCCAAATCGAAATAATAAACAATTATCGACATTCGAAAAAGTTTTTAGTTACTGAATTTGTAAGAAACCGCATGTTGGTAGTATAAGACTATAGTTGTACTTGTTCTCATTAAGTTATAAGGCTTCTAGTTGCCTCATTTAGTGTTTAAAAATAAATAAATAAAAAATTTTGCGCACACAACTCGATGTCCTCTACAATCACAAAGAGATTAGAAAATTATTTTAGCGAAAAAATATTTTCTCTCCAGGAAACTAGGTCTATAGAAAACTACGTCTTGGAAAGCCTATCAGCATATTTTATACTCATATTGGGAACTAGCATGGTCGATAACCTGTACTTCACTGGCTTATAAAACAAAAGCAATTTTTCGGTTCAGAAGATTTCCTTGTGAGAGGGACATTTATTTTGCTTCACCCGTTATATAGTAATTATATTAATCAGTTTCATCTGTCTTTTATCGAATATTAAGTCTAGACTGTTACATACTAAATAAACATTATTATGTACATTAACCAGTAGTGAATTGAATTTATATATATACATATTTTTTTTTTGGGACGTACTTGTATATAGAAATCGATCATTGAATTGTATTGTCAGTATTCGAAATTCATTTAACTATTCATTTTAGCTTAAACGTGATCGTCGTGGCTATGGATTGATTCTTCAAGGTCAAGGTCCATGTTATGTTGAAAGACTTGATCCATATGGTTCAGCGTTTACGTCTGGAATTCGAGTAAGAAAAGAAAATAAATATTCAAATAAAAATTTTATTTCTTATTTTTAAAGGTGAATGAATATTTATATGCAATTGAAGGTGTTATTGTTCTTCGTCGTTCTGGAAAAGAAGTTGAGCGTTTATTATCTATGTTTGACAAATGTACAGTTTATACAATATATAATCGTGATGATTTTCGTCAATTATCTACACCACGTAATGAATTAAATAGCAAAAATGATATTGATTGTTTTAAACATTTATCATCAGCATTAAATGATTATAATACTAGAAAAACATCATCAACAACAACTCTAAATAGTCATTCATTAAATCATATAACTCAACAACAACACCAATTGTCATATTCATCATCACCAACATCATCTATGGAAGAAAGTTTGCCATGCTCAATCTCACCAAAACATTCACAACAATATTCAAATAATAAAAAAAGCGCATTAACAAAACATTTTCAATTTTTTCGGTTGACATCTCGATCTTGTTCGAATACATTGAAATAATTTGAAAACAACAGTAGTTTATATATATACATGTATATAATGCTCACCTTTGATCCGGTTTCTTTTGTGTCTGTATGTGTTTGTTTGTTTGTTCACTTCTCAGGTTTGCATGTGTGCTTCTCTCTGCGCTATTCTGTATGGTTTTTCTTCTCTTTTGTAAGATACGATGCGTGCAGCACATCTGTCTATAAAAATTTTATTTCTTTTGTAAATAGGTTTTTTTTTGGGGGTTATTTTTATCTCTATTTTCTCTTCCTTCTTTTATTATTGGAAATTGTGGCGAGATTAGTAGAAAGATGGTGAAAAATGTTTTTTTTTGTTATGTTTTGGCGACTAATAATATGAGGAAAGAGATATAGATTGAAAAATAAAGTTTTCATTGGAACGGTAAAAATGACTTTTTCTTTTACATGGCTAAATCAAGAATATTAGAAAGATAGTTGTCATATTTATAATCATTACTTGTTTAATCTTAAACGTAGTTGGTTCTTATTCTACATGTGACGTCAGGTATAGGCAAATTCAACTTGGAGTAGTAGTTAATTACGGAGTTGACACTTTTTTCTGTCACAATTGGAGTGGAACTATGCAATTGAGAAGCAAGGTTTGGAGTAGAGTTGTATGAAAGTGGAGCGAGACATGTGAGAGTTGCCCAATTCTGGATTTGTGCGAGAAACGTAACATAGAATAAATTAAACTACTAATCGCTAATATCAATCGTAAATTTAATTATGTTGGAAAACTTTCGTGTCCTCAAAACTGTATTGGAAGAAGATCAGTTTTGTAGAATCGACGTTTGACTGGAGTTGAAGAATTGATTAGTAGTTGGAGCAGAATTTGAAAAAAAAGGAGTGACGCTAGAGCAAGATATAGTGGAAACGCTCATCTTTTGGTATACTTTCAGTTATGTTATGAACAAGATTGTTGACAGAAGTGTACCAAACAAATTGAGGCGTTGAGGTAATTCCTCCAATGTAGAGAAATCTGTCGTTTTTCCACAGCGAAGTTTCGGCTCGACTTCTAAAATCCAGTCAACCTTATCGTAGATCTTTCAATCGGTGTCCTGAGTTGTCGGTACTCCCTTCCTCCAACACTGGCAATCTCGAGGCACTTCTGAGTGTTGTTGTATCTGAAATTCGAAACTATCTCATGCATCATGTTATAAGAAACACGGTAAATATCGGCGACAAGTTGATTGAGAATGAAATTTAGAGAATATTGATTATTGATTGATAAAATTTTCAAATACAACAACATGAAAAGTTACCTGGACCCTATTATACAATGATTCACTTTAAATTAGATTATATCAAGTATGCATAGTTTCATTGAGTAATTGAGAGAAAGCGTTTAATAGCGTACACTAAAATTCTTTCCACAATTTTTTAAGGAGAATATTCTTTCATGATGACCAAAGTTAGAATTTCTATGACTTCAACAAGAATTTTGAACATAATTCCAGTTCATACACTTTATAAACAGTTAAAGCTGTTTTATCAAATTTCTTACTTATAGTAAGGAATTTTGGAAAACAAAAGTCATCTATCGATGGTTCTAATTATCATCAAAGCATCTTAATAGTTTCAACGAAAATGAATATATGTGTTGTAAACAAAATTAGAATTTTAATATTAACACTAAATAGTCATCAGTCAGAACTGAAATTCCAATTTTGTCTAAGCAAAATTGAAATACAAATAGAGATAAATTAATAAAGTTAAAATCTGAAAACAATAACAATTTTTTAAAATTCAACAATATCTTTTCATTTCGTTAAATAATCTACAAGATAAAACATTTTAGTTTGTTCAATCATATTTCTACAATCATTTACTTTTGAGTAATAGTTTGTCGAATACCAGTCTCCACATTTTTACATGAACATAATTTTTTAGCACATTTGTCTTTATAATTAGACGTGAAATCGATTGTTGAATGTGCGACTCAGACATTTTTTTATTAGATTGTAACGCGTACATCTATATATATACCTCTTATCGACACAACCGCTATAATTAAAGTTTTTTCTTTTTATTTCATTTAACCGTACCTTTAATAAAGCACTTGATTTTATTAGTTTATACCTAGTTGCTGTCTAATTTTGCCTACAACATATGTTTCTTAAGCAATTCAATTTTCGAATGGACTTGAGTATGATATATTTTCATTGAAATGTTTTGGAAAACTTTAATAACTATTAGATCTATCTGAAGCACAAAATTTCAAATCGAAATTCTTCATATCTGTAAAAGAAAAAAAGTTCTCATTGCCTGACTCTATTAATTTTTGAATACGTCATAGTAGTCCATTGGCAAAATCATCGTCATGTCTAATGTTACATATTCATAATTAAATAGGAGAATTTTGGGTGTGAGTTTTGATATTCTTTTCTCTCACACTCACCTTTCCAGCACTATTCAAAATTTTCTAGCCGTAATCGATCGTTCATTATTCTGCTGCTGAATCGAATCAAATATATCATCACTTAATAAATGTTGTGCTTGTCGACGAATATTAACGTCGACAATCATTGCCATAATTCAATTAACTTGAATCTCAGGAGCTTGATAGTTGGATTGTTAATTATGTTTAAATAAAATAATTTTGAATGAAATGACTAATCAATTTGAAAGCATGATAACATCAGTAAACCCAAAAAAAGGGCTAATCTATGTTTTATGTAATTTTTTCACTGTCGACAAAAATCTCGTTGGTTCTTTTTCAAAATGATGCTTTATTTGTTTATAATTATTCTGTATCAATAAAATATTGGTCTCTGCAATTTTAGCATCAATGCCAGAATTGAATAGTAGTGATTATTAATTAAATGAGAACAGTGATAACTAGCGATCTATTGATTTGAAAGCCAACTGCTATCAATTGTTTATATATCTATTCAAAGGTTTTCTAAATGTAAAAACATTGATATACTGAATTGTATTATTCTTTGTAAGATTATTTAAAAGAATAGTTTTTGAAAGCAACTTTATAGTCATGTGCATGGTGTCTGAAAATGTAAATCCAAGGTTTACCTATATGATATCTATATAAAAATGATTATAACAGATGCGGCAATATAAATGGTAGTCTTATTATTTTGGCCGTAGTTTTTCAGATTTCATTCTATCGAGACTATTCTTTTTTTCCTTCCAAAAATTTCTCTTTCGATTCTCTACAAAACGGTATACTCCATGTGACCAATATAATCATTTTCATTGTGAGGTGTGAGGATGTGAATGAGGAATTAAAAAAGATTCTTATTCACATCGACATCCACATATCCGCGAGAAATAATTCAGTAGTCAGTGAAAATCGTGAGACCACCATTTATTCTTTCGTACTCGTTACATATTTTTAAAATGACGTACTCTATATAAAAACACGTATTAAGCTCTCCTCATTTAAATGCTGATAACCCCACATTCCTAATGGCTTTCGTTTTCTAAATATTTATTCAATCCTCATTTGCTTTTGATTCTCTAAAAACTTTATTAACTTGCAATCTTTACTTTTTATACTCAGTAAACTCTTCCTATATTTACTCAATGCTGTTTGAAAAAAAAGATAAGGTAGAAAAATATGAAATCTTTTTTCAACTTCAGTTTTTATATTTAAAAACGTAAAGAATAAATATATGAATCATCAAAAAGCAGAAACAACAAACAATAAGAATCTGTCGAGTTTTCTTTTTTTTTTTTCTATTACATACACAGTCATTCAAACATCTTTTTTCGAAACTGTGAACAAAACAAATACAGAAAATGAAAAGATAAATATCACAATAAACAAGTTCTCTATTATTCTTGAATGAAAATTTGTCGATAGTTTTTCTCGCTTCTTATCGATTTTGGTATCTGAACAGATCCATTAAATAATTGTTTTAAATTATTCCAAATAGCTGATGAAGCATTTTCTTGTGCACGTATTAATGATGGACCATGACCACGAAATTGTCCAAGAAGACGATCATCAATTGATAAACTAACTATTGATTGATATCGTGAACTACCGGTATTCTCATTTTCGTTCTAAAATTATACAAATTTTTATAAGAATAAAATTTCTTTTTTTTTTTCTAACCATTTTATCGAAATATTCAACATGAATATTTAATTTTTGACAAGCTTCAATTAATTTTTGTTTATATGAATTTGAAATTGTTGGTGTTGATTGACAAGACGATGTTTGTTCATCTTTCTCAATAATTTCTTCAACAAAATGTACATGTTTTTTTTCGTGTTTATTTATATTATCCATATTTCCATCGCGTTTAAGTAAACCTTTAATTGGTGGTGGTGGTAAAATAACAACTGGATCTAATTTCTCAAGTAAAGCTTCAGCAGCAGAATTCTTAGCCATTTGTTTTGTTTTACCATAACCTTCAGCTATGTCATTATTACCAAATTTGATTTGAAAAGTAAAATTTTCTTTATTAAATAATTGTACAAATTCAATTTTAACTTGTCGTTGTTGAGCTAATTGATAAATACGTGTAATCGGATTAAGATTTTGTTGAATATTATTTAATGGTAAAATCTCTAACATTTTTTTTGCAGCTAATTGTTTAGCTGATTGTTTATTATAACCTGTACCAGTTGTTGAATAATTTTCACCAATGTGATATGTAACAGTAAATGGATCATCAAATTTCATCTGAACAGAAAGACCAAGTTGTTTAGCATGTTCATACATAAGTGATATATCAGATTTTGTTTGATGATTTTTTTTAGATATAGATGATGGTATTTGATGTTGACGTAAGAAATATAAAGCATTAAGTGCACAATTAGTACGAGCTTGTTGATGTGTATAAGCATGTCCATCAAAATATAAATCATGACCGAGATAAAGACGATAATAAAAAAGGATACGAGGATACTTTGATGATGTTGATTGAAATTGTTCATTGAGTAAAACATAACGTGTTGAAATATGATTTCGATTAGTCCATGTGTTTAATGTAACAGTTGGTGATTGGAATACTTAAATAAAATAAAACTTTTTATAATTATATACTCAGTCGTTTAAGATTATCCGATGAAATTTTTCATATTCCAAATTATGATTTTATACAAAAATAATTCTATCCTGTCTGAAAAATAAGCTTTGTTAATGATGCAAATGATAAAGAAAAAACGACAATTTCTTTTATGTTCATAATGAACCTTATTCACGGTTTGCTGGTTGTATGTCTTCTTAATTGTGTACAATTTTTCTTAATTAGAGGAAAAAAATGCTCGTAGATTTGAATTAGGGATGGAGAGACAAAATTAATTGCCCATTAGAAAATGTCCTCAATGTGGAATGTGGTAGGAGAGAGAAAAAAAAATGACCACATTATTAAAACACGCAAAAATAGATATAGTAAGATGATTAGTGTAGATAGCACGGTTTAAGAATAGACATTAAGATGTGGATCTTCTTTTTAACCACACCTGTACCCTGAACGTAAAAAATTGTGGATACTCTTATATGTTTCATTAATGAATTTCTTTTTGACATAATAAATCTTATCTTGATTTTACTATACGATCAGTTTCCTTAATAGATCATAAAAAGTGATCATGCTAGCGTATTTTTTGTCAAGGATGCCTCCTTCTTTCACTTACTTTTCTCAATCGTCTTGTTAAGATAGAAACTAATCGCTTATGACATTGTCTTTTCCTCCTCCCTTTTGATCTTTTCATCTCTCTGATGTTGTCTTGTTGTCTTCTATTCTTTGAAGAAATAATTGATGATGACAAGATAAAGAAACTACACGTGTGTTCATTATTATTGAAAAATCAAGAATAAAAATATAAGATATATTTGAATAGATAGCAGATAACAAGGGAATGTTTCTAAGTGTCCAATCGATTTTGAGTAGGAATTATGTGCATTATGTAAGTTATAATGACCTATGAATACGTTGAAAAGCACTTGAGCTGATAGTATATTGCTGCCAAGATATTGTATTTTTAAGCAGAATGCCATGATATCCCTCTGAAACATCAGAAAATCTGAGTGTTGGATTTCGACTTGAAAATGAGCATAGTGACAGGTCTTAATGAGAATAGCTTACTGTGAAAGTTTAAGGTTTTTTGATTGTGCCTATTCTGATATAAGAACATTGAAATTAGCCGAACTATATTCGTGGCGTGAAAAATATGCTTTTACTATAACCGTATCTTAGGATAGAAGCCATCAAAAAAGATCTAAAACGTTTACAATAAACTATTTTCAGCAACGTTTCAAGTCGAAATTCAATTTTCATGGTGTTTTGAAGGAAGACTACGACATACTCCTAAAAAATGTGGTATAAATAGTCACTTGGCACTAATAAGCTAATAGTTCGACCACTTTTCAGCGTACTCATAGCTCATGAGAATCTACATGATATGCGTAGTCTCAACTTAAAAGTGATTTGGCATTTGAAAACAAAACGTAGTTAAACAAACGTTTTTGTTGTGAACTAAATTGCTGTCTTCTATTGAGACATATCTTATCTTTTCATTTTTCATTGCCATAGTAATGAGAAATGTACACGAGTGTAACATCTACATTCTTAATCGTTTCCTCAAGAAATAGAAGACAACATCAAAGAGATGAAAAGATCAAAAGGGAGGAGGTATAGGGAACGTGATAAGAGAACATTGCTAACAAGGGGATTGAAGAAGACAGATGAAAGAACAAGCCGCCCTCAGCAACAAATAACCAACCAAGCATGACCATTTTTTTTTACATATGTTCGTGGTCAACCAGCAAGTCGTGACTAAGGTTCAATATAATATTGGTTTTGATATTGTTTTTAATTCTAGCATTATGAGCAGCAAACGAAAGATGTNACCGGCATAATTAGATGAAAGATGATCTTCATCTTCTTCAGGTATTGGTTCTTGTTTTTGATCAAAATATTCTTGACTATCAGTATAATATTGTCCATCTTGATCATAATATCCTTGATCATACTCATAATATTGTTCGTCTTGATAAGACTCATTTGAAGTGTCTTCTTTTTTTGAACGTTTATGTTTTTTTCGTCGAAAAATTCGTCGAAGTGTATCATCAAATGATAAAAGATCTTGCTGCATTTTATGCATTGATGGGTCATTTTCAATCATTTTGGCACCAAAAAGTTTTCCAGGTATTTGCTGTGTTGCTTCAATAACATCCTCAATTTGTACAGCATTTGGAGCCGTACCAAATGCGAAATCATCAAAGGTCAAGTTTGATGCAGTAGATTGTTTATGTCCCATGTTTGACTGGAAGTGATTGAAATATCATGTTTTTTTCTACCTGTAGATACTATATATTTGTGTTCTTTCAAGCGTGAAAATAAAAATATTAATATTGAGACTAAATATTATTTTTGTAAAGAATATATACGTATATTTTTAAAAAGAATGTATAAAACAAAAAACTGACAACAAAAAGAGAAAAAAGAAAATCATGTCGAGTATACAGAATAAATAAAAGAAATGAGTATTATATTTAGAAAAAAAAAAAACTTCGAGACAAATACATAAATACTATCCAACAGGAGATGCACATAAGATCAATACTTTTATACTTGATATCACTGTTATCTGAATTAAAATTTACGAACAACAACATAATATTCTAACACGTTTAGAAGGTAATGGAGTAAGTGCAGCTAATATAGCAACATCAAATGTTTCTTTAAGATTTTCTTGTGTTAATGCTGAGCATTCAATATATCCATATGCACCATATTCTTTTGCTGCACGTTCACCTTGTTCACGTGTTATTGGTTTTTGTTTTGATTTAGCTAATAATTCTATATCGGCTAGATTTGTACGAAGATCAATTTTTGTTCCAACAAGAACAAATGGTGGCATACGAGGTGATGATGATGATTGACGTATTTCATTAATCCAAACTTTAAGAGCATTATTAAATGATGCTGGAGACATAACACTGAAGCAAACAAGAAATACATCAGTATTTGCATAGGAAAATGCACGCATTAATTCAAAGCCTTGAACAAGACAAAACTAGAAAGATAAATATTATAATCTTCCTTAAAAAAAATCTCACCACTTTGACCAGCAGTATCAAATAGAGCTAGTGTATATGGTTCATTATTAATCATTAGAGTAACAGAATAATTATCAAATACTGTCGGTACATACGACTGTGGAAATGTATTTGTAGTATATGATATGAGCATTGATGTTTTACCGACACAACCATCACCTACACAAACACATTTGATTGTTGTATTTGCATAATTACTACCAATCGGATTATTTGAAGTTTGTGTCATTATCTAAAAAGAATATTATATGGCATTATTATGAGTTATATTTTCAATAGTATTTCTGGATTTCATTCACTTCATTTATATAGAAAATGACACCATACAATTGTCTATTAATCACATTACTAGAAAAAAAAACATGCTAGATGAGAAAAAGTAAAGAATGAAGGCGTTTGTTTGAAATAGAACATCAAAATCAAGTGTGTACAGACATTTATATAATTTATCTATTTAACGATAAAAAATATCATAAAACCAAAAGTGTTGTATACATATGTATGATTATTTCGATCAATAAAATCGAAAATTATTCATCAATATACAATGAAGAAATCTACAACGATTTCTCAATGTATTTTCGATAAACTTGAATTTATTTTTAAAACTTCCATTGCAAGTTTTGGATCCAAAAGGAAAAATGAAAATTTTCAAGTTAACAAAATACATTGAAAAACAGTTTTTCTTTTTTATTGTATATGATTAGAAACACAAAAAGGAAATTTTCAAACATATTTGACCTGTTTAATATCACATAAAGATTGTTCATTCTCTCCTGGATTGGCTAAAGCAATATGTTTTCTTAATTGATCTAATGCAAGTAAATTTTGTCTTCGTAAATCTTGTTCTTTATCTAGTTTCGTTTGTAAATTAGTATTTTCAATGTGAAATCGATCTTTATCCACTTGAGCACGTTTTTCAACTAAACCAATACGTCGATCACATTCACGCTTTATTGTCTGATCATAATGATCAATTCTTTTTTCCAGTTGTTCAATACGTGATTGTTTTTCAAATAAATCAGTTTGCATTTGCAAATGATTACGACGATAAAATTCATTTTGTTCAGTTAATTTTTCAATATGTTCAATAAGTTCTTTATTTTCTTGGCGTTGTTCATCAAGAAGTTGTTCTGATGAATTTGTTCGTATGGTCCAACGTGTATGAGTTTTTTTCAGAGATAAATGTTCTTCCTGAAGTTTTTCTAGCATTTGCGTTGTTTCATTAAATTTATTTTTGAAAATTTCAAGTTGTTCTCGATAATAATCATTTTCAGATTTTAAACGTAAACAATCATCACGAACTTTCATATAAGCTGAACGAATAATAGAAATTTCATCGGATGTCCAAAGATTTTCAGTTTGATCAATTTTTTCTTCCTGTTCTTTATGCTTTTCAAGAAATGCTCGAATAAGACGAATATCAAGTACAGAATCAACGGGTTCGGTTTGATTAGCTTTTGTTTTTGTCTTACTTTTGATTTTTTCATCTTCTTCTTGTTTAGCTAAACGTTGAATGAGAGTAAATAAATAAGATTGTTCATAAATTGCTGCTAATGTTGGAGCATCAAATGTTGATAATGTTGTAATATAACGGCGTATACGTGGATGATCAGGTTGAAATGTAGCGCGATAATCACGAATAGAATATTGAGGAGGAAAAAGAGATTCAACCCAATGAGATGGTGAAGGTGAAGAAGTCATCTAGAAGAAAAGAAAAAGAAGAAAAATTTACTTTTAGATGCCATGGCTAATTTATTCACAATTGTTGCAGCAGATGTGAATTTATACTTTTGTTCTTTTAAATATTCGTTCATCTATCCATATGGTGCATTCAATTACATGTTCACTTAGCAGGTATTCAAATTTACTTTGTATATAATAGTGTAAAAATTATTTTATTCGTAAAGAAATTGCTGAAAACTTGACGAGGATTGAAGCTTAAATCTGATTATATAATTAATGAAGAAAGGCGGCATCCTCAAATCCATTCTATCCTTTTGTTCATGTGGTTTTATCTTCATCTTTTTCATTGGTATCCTGTTTACCATTGATTGTCATATGGTGACCTCCATTCAATTTTCTTAAGTTTCCATTGGTTAATTTAACTAGTCTCTCAGCTGTACTATATTTTGTATTTTTCGTCAAGTTCATTCTTATTTTTCTATTTTTGCAATTAAACACAATAATGTTTACTGTTTAAATAAAAACTTTATATATTCTAATGCCATCATCTGCAGTCATTCGAGTTCAACAGCAACAAGGATTACTTACTCAAAATAATCATTTAAATTCAAATAGTGGAAAGAATACAATAAGCATGTTTCGTTTATTTCTACGTGCATTTGACTATATCTATTTAATAAATACAAAAATCTTCTTTTATTTTTTGTTAATGTTTAAACGATTATTAAGATTTTTTTTTGGTGTTTGGACATTTATATTTGTTACTTTGCGTGGGTCAAAGAAAAAAGTATTAGATAAAAAAGGTCATTTTTGTAATTAAATCTTGTTTTTGTTTTAGCTTATTCAATTTCAATCTGTTAAATATTATAATTGTCCTCTTCAACCATTATCTCTTCATAGATTACGTATGTGTTAAATTTTTCCCTAACTATACATATCTTTGTCTTTTATAGATTTTCTTCCTAAAAAAATCTTAGTATTAGATTTGGATGAAACATTAATACATTCACATCACGATGGTCTTTCACGGGTTGTTACTGTTAAACCAACAGGACCACCTGATTTTATGGTTCGTGTTGAAATTGAACGACATCCAGTTCGATTTTTTGTTTATAAACGACCACATGTGGATTATTTTCTTGAAACAGTAAAGAAATAACAAAAAGAAAAAAAGTAAAGAAAGAGATTTATCATTTTGTATTTTAGGTGAGTCAATGGTATGATCTTGTTGTATTTACAGCATCTATGGAAATTTATGGTGCAGCTGTAACTGAAAGATTAGATAATAATCGAAATATTCTTTCACGACGATATTTTCGACAGCATTGTACACTTGAATTTGGCGCATATTCAAAAGATTTAGCTGTTGTTAATAATGATCTTTCACGGATATTTATTTTAGACAATAGTCCTATTGCTTATCGTTCCTATCCATTAAATGCTATACCTAGTAAGCAATGAATTCTCATTTAAAATTTCTGACAAATTGTTATTTTGTCTTCTTTCTTTAGTTAAGTCATGGTTTTTTGATGCAACAGACACATGTTTACTAGCCTTACTTCCATTTCTTGATGCATTAAGATTTTGTCGTGATGTTCGATCAGTATTAGGAATGAACTTACATTTACATCAGAATTTAACGGTGACAAGTACAAGTGGACTAACTACACAAGTTGTTCCGTCATCAGCACGATAATAATTTAGATAGCTGCTATTATTACTATTCTTTTTTTCTTCTATTCTGTCTCTTTTTTTTCTCTTTATTGTACATTGTTTTGTGTGTGTGTGGATCTCATGACAGAGAAAATAAAACGCGCAGCCCGGTTACGTGGCCATTGTGATTAGGTAGTTATTTGTGTTTAGCTCAAAAGAGATCAATATAACTAACTTTTTTTTCTTTTTGTATTCTCTACTTTGAAAACAAGAAAAACAATATTTATTGTAAACGAACAGTCTTATTGTATATGTCAATCTTATTCTTGGCATCAACTGACATTTCAATATAATTTATGAGAAGTCGATGTTGATAAATGGATGTGTTTAAGAAAAAGAAGCGCGACTCTACCAGTTAGCATTTCATAATACTTCACTTATATTTGATGCAGAGGAATTCAATGTTCTTTCAAATAGATGAATTGCTAACCAAAGGAGAAAAAGTGTGACTTCAATATTTCGAAGTAACACAGTCGCACTTTTCCTCTTGACTGCTGACACTCTCTCATAAGTTTTTCTTTTGCCGAAAAATGATTAGAATTTAAATTATCACTAAATATCATGTTGAATATTATAGATAAAACTCCTCAAGAATATTTGACAACTGGTGACAGTACCTATCTGGTCGTCAAATCAACGATCGACTTCTGGCAGATGTGGAATCTGCATCAGCACCAGAATACAAAGAAGTCGTTATCGACGCTTCTAAGTTAGAATATCCTTGATTGCTATAATAAAGGTTATGAAGTAATACGAACAGTCATCAAGATAAATTTAACAATCTAAAAGAAAGAAACTATATCGAGTGCTAGTGTAATTCTATCTGCTTGAGTTACAATTAGCATAAAGCAACATTGAATTGAGTTCGTACTTGAAAAATACGTTTTTTTCTAGAGTAGTGTTGAGTAAATAAGCTTTCAATTTCATAAGTATTTTCAAAATTGAAATACTACTATTATATATGAAATACTAAGATTAGTGAGAAATATTTCAAAAGAAGTTGACACTGGCTTTTTTAAATGAAATTCAATCTGTTTAAATAGCAAGAAAAGTTATTCTTCTATTTCAAAAATTCTTCAGACAAAGTTCTAAAGCTCAAAACTGAAAGTATTAAAAAGTTCAACAAAATTCTTCACTGTAGTATTCTGTGTCTGTTGAATCCTGAAAGTATAATGAAGAGAAATGTTATTTATAACATTACATTATAGGTTTCAACTGGTTTTTCAAAAAGATTATAAAATTATGATTATTCAAAGACAAACAATGAGATAAGCCGATAATAATAAAATTTTACTATTTAAAATTTGTATTAAAAACTGAGCAAAAGCTTGCATTATAATTAAAAACATGAATCTTGCTTTTTTCAAAAACTTATTTCGAGTAGAGGCAGATTATATATTTAAAAAAAATTATTAATCGAAATCACCATGCAGATGATTCAGAACAAATAATAATATCTCGCAAATCCGTACCAACAAAAGTCTTTATATGAATAAAGCGTCGAATAATCTACTTTCTATTTATCAACAAAATGATTTTTTCGACATGTTTGAAAAGAAAAAGATAAAGTGTAACATGATATCATATGATACCTTTAATAAGGAGAATGAAATCGAAAACATTCACACTCATTGATTCGTGTTAGTACACATTTTAGAAAAAACTCTATATGCTGGCAAACATGTAAATGAAAATAGATCAAACATTAATACTAATTTAAGACGATTGTTTTTTTTTGTGGCATACTCTTGCTGTATCTAGGCATCGTAACATATATTAAGGAGTGATTGGAAGAACAAGAATATGTAGAGAGTTTTTGTTATGTTCGACCGTCGCGAATGGGATCTAGCATATGTCGAAGAAGATATTCTAATAGTCGGTATTTTCTTGTGCAGGAAGTCCAGGATACTGGGAATGCAACACAAAACGGAATGATAATCGAGAAACCAGAAACAATGCAAAACACTTATATGCATGCATCCGAAAGGAGAGAATGATTTAAAGTTAGTAGAAGAAATAATGCTGATGATTTCAAATTAATTTTTCGTCTCTATTGTTTTTTTCTTTTAGATCGGTTCGATTTATTCATATTGGTATAAATTTAAGAAACCTTATGAGATTCAATGGTACCATGTAACTGCTTTTTTTCGGATTTTCTTTACTCATTTCTGGTGCAATATTAAGTGTATTGACAATTTTCTTTTGTATTATTACATCTCAAGGTTCTTCACATTCTGATTTATAATTTTAATAAAGATTGAGAACTATATATTCTCAAAATGAAAATATAGATAAAAATAAATTAAGAATACATATAAATTTCATAGTAATTTCTAACATTGTAATTACTCAAAACAATGAAAGACAGTTTTTGATAAGAAATCTATTTGACACGATTCTCTTTATATCCTCTTGTATTAAAGAAACTGATAATGCAATCGCTTATTCAAATATACTTTACAAATGTGTAGATTAACAATGTTATTACTCATATAATTTGCAATACTATCAATCATGCAGAATGAGAACACGTCATCATTTACTCACACTCTCATTTCATAAGAGATTAACTAAAAGGACTAATGTAAAATAATTATATTAGTTTTCTTTTAGCAATATCACCGGTTAATATTTGAAAATCATGGAAAAGATTTGGAACCCAAAGACAATTATCATTAAATATCTTACTATACTATTTTTTATCGGTATCACTGTTCCCAAAAACTATCATTAGCGTCTTGTTTTTTGCCAAAGAACATCTTAAACTATTGATTTATGCGAAGCATATTTGTCAAGCTGACAAAGTAAATTACGAGTTGTATGAATATCGATCGCGTTTATTTATATGTAGTTTTATGGTCCAATATGGAAAGCAAATCATCATCCAAATGGAGCAATTAACGCCATAGTTGAAATAGAAAGACCATAAATGTTATATTTGGATATGCTCTCAAGAGTAGAATGCCTGTCAAAAAATAAAAATAAAAATAAAAATAATCTATGATTTTAACTAATCTCATTGGCATTGATATATTTTATTTGTTTTAGTATGACACAAGCAATCTATGAGTAACTCAATGGGATAAACCAAATATACATATCATGATTGTTAACATTACTTTTTATTATATTTCTATTTCTTGTCTTCTATTTCATTCAACAATATAAATAACTACATAACAAACAGATGTTTTATTCATATTCCTAGACTTTGACTTAATTACAAATTATTCGTACTAGAAACTAGAATCTTGAAATTGAAATGATACCTGTAATTTTTTTGATTTGCGAATATAATTATCAATCAGAAAACAGACAAAATTGAAAACGAAGTTTACTAAGTTATAATAGAAATAGTTTGACTAATAGTAATTCAAATTGAGAAATGTCCATATCAGAACAAGGCAAAAGAATAAGATGAGTAACTCAGAAAACTGAAATGCTGACATTGAATATTTGTTTGATTTTCAAAAACAGATTTAAAACTTGATTGATACAGTAGTTAAAAAGCTTCTTGAATGCATATAATAAATATCAAAATTGCCTTCTGATTTTGATTTTCCCTATGATACGAATAATTCAACTTGAATATTTCTAACGAGCGAAGATTCCAAAGTGACAAACACTGAGTGAGCTAATTTATTGACTATGAGAAAGCTTGAGTGAGATTAATTAAATGTTGATATGGCAGAGACTACGAAATTATAAGTTTTAATGCGTTTTTAGCATCTGCAAATGGTATTAATACAAAGATCTAATGATCCTCAGAAGATTCTAGAAGTTTCTGTAAAAATGACTGATTCCTTGTCGAGTTATTGAATTTTTAAATGCTGCTCATATTTCATAAGCAGGTTATGAAAATCGATTTTTTCTAAAAATTCAATATCTCGAGAGAATGAAGCATTGTTTTTTTTTCTGTAAAAGCTTCTAGGATTTTCTGAGGGACATTAGATGTCTTCCTCAATTCCTTGTTTAGATGCAAAAAATCCCATTAAAATAGTTATAAATTTGGAAAGAAGGATCTCAGTTGTTTCATCCCTTGACTAATTCTATTGAAGCCTTCTTATTGGCGAAACTTAAAATTAGCTCAATTGACTTTGATGAGTCAGAGATCTTCTCTCCTTAGTTGATTAGCTTTATTTGACTGTCATTTAAGATGAACATTAATAAGTAGAGAAACACGTTACTTTCGAAAACGTTTTAAAATACAACAATAAATATAAAAATGAACATTAAAATAAAATCCATTTTATCTTACTCATGTTACGACATTGTTTGTTACATAAATTGCACATTAAAGCATTGATAATATCTTGTAGATAAGATGATTACGTGCACTTCATTCTTCATCGATAATAACTAAAGCTAATGTATAAATATTGAACATAATGCAATGTATTCACAAAATTGTAATAAATATAACATGAACAAGTATCTTTACCAGCGATTGACTATCTTGACTTAAATGAATTATATTTCTTTTATTTGTATTTAATATTTTTAGTATAATAAAAAGTCAAAGGAAAAATTTAATCATAATAGATAGATGAAAAAACCTCAGAAATACGTGCCATACAAAAATAATCATCATGCTTAGTAAAGATTACATTAAAATTTCTACATCTACCTGATGCTATGCCTCATTAATGAAGCAAAGACATTTTATAGCATAAATAAATAAAACAAATAAGTGCAATATGTTGATGAACTAAACATAAATCATTTCATTGTGGTCATTGAAGATTGCACAAAATCAATATTAAGTTAATAATTAATAGATATCATAAGGAGCAGGTTTGTTTTTCGACATGCTTTTCATGTTTATGAAAATAAAAACATAAAACACGTTAGTAATAACGCCAATAATCCAATATAGAGATAAACTTATTGATTTGTATATTGAAAAGAAAATGGTGATTGTCGATAAAGACATCATCAGCCAATCGAATCAGATGTTTATCATGTTCATCTCAGTAGAGACTATAACACTTTAAAACCCTCAATGGATATTATTTCGATTTATTTTTGGGCTTTACAGACTATCTTTTCAATAGAGTCTTAAAAATTGCAAAAATCTCTGTTTTCAAAGAAAATATACAAATATTTTAAATGTTTAATGTGTTAAAACAAGTAACTGTCGTCGTTCAGACTTACTTGAACCTCGATTAAATGTTCAACTGTTTCTATATTACATACTATGATACAAACCTAATCGATAATGATATCAAATGTATGCATGATAGTCGATGTAAATTTGATTTTGAATGTCTGCATAACTCTTCTCTTCGACTATTCAATCAATAATACTTAAACCCACATATCATCACATCTATCCACATCTTATTTCAAATAACTACTCTGAACCCTCACAAATATATGTATACACTTGATTTTACATCTGCGATCAAACATACAAACTCATTTTATTTCATATGACTCGCTCTTGAGTCGAGACAAAAATAGCAAATAATCCAATAATGAATATAATAGACCTTTTCTTTAGAGTACAAAGAATAATGTACGAATTAAATACAAATATTCTGAAATCTATTCACTGAACGAAAGTATTTTGCTGCTTTAAATCGTCTATTTACTTTAAAACTTGATCAGTATAAGCAAGAGAAAATGACTAATTGTGTCTGTTTAAATCAAATGTCATAGATATTTTACTTGTCAAAATTTGAATTTAGTCTAACTATAATTTGCAACCAATGTCAGAATAAATGAATTCTATCGTAATTTGTTTTTCTCTCGTAGAATATTAAAGAAAAATATCAGTTTTCATTTCATAAATCAGGTAAAAAGTAATTACATTTTTTAAAATCGAGAGTAACAAGAGACACCAAAAATAGCAAATGAAGAAGGTTTTTTTTAATCTGAAAACATTCTTTTTGATATTTTTAAAATTTGTACATGAAACATACAATATTTATGAATAAATTTATGTACATATCGATTACAAGATTGAATGAAAACAATTTTATCTTGATACAACGATCCTTATATGCTACAAATATTTTTCAAAAAGAAGTAATGCAAGAATGAAAATTAAATTGACGGAATTGATAATAATGAAGTACTTAGTATGATAATTCAGAATCAAATATCTATGAACAAGTTCTTATTTCATGAACATTGCAAAATGTATTATTTTACGTAAATCTTTCTTTTATATATACATTTTCTAGCACTATAAGAAACTAAAAACTACTTGACGAATCACAGTATTTCATTTGATTAAACCACGAACATTTACTGTTTTATACCTTACACTGGATTTGCACCTATCCCTTAACGGAATGATAATGGTATTCCACGTGATAAAGGTATTAAGTTTTGACGAGCATTTGCTGCTAAATGGAATCCGAACATCGTCTTTCAATGCTTTCCAATTAGATCAACTCTGGACACGACCATGTAATAATGAAATTGATATTGCAATAGATGATGTTGTCCGCTTGGAGTTTCGTAAAACAACAAGTGTTGTATGGAGTGAACCATATAATACCGTGCAACGTTCATTACTTATTCATACTGCAGATCGTGAACAATACAAAACTATGGCTGACTTTAGTAGTAAAAAAAACACAGTGACAAGTGGCTCTATTGCACAACATGATACAGAGCAACGAAAGCCAACAACTGCATGTATCATTTATTATGATGGCAATCAAGGAAAATGTAGTTAGTAAACTGCTCAATGGGACGATAGATGCATTTGCTGAAAGTGATATTTGTAGCCGTTGTTTAACAATGACACGTGTGCCAAGTCAGTTGACGATGTGTATTCTATGAACGAAGCTGAACATTTTGTTTTTGCTGTACGAGAAGCAAGTGGCGATATACTCGATGCTTTGAATTCGCTTTCAGTCGCAGCTATCATAACGATTATTAAACATTTTAGGATTGTAGTTTTCATTTTTCTTTACAAATCACTTATGCACATAATGAATACAAAACAGAAGTGAATTCTTATATCCCAAAACCAGTAGATGTATTTAAGAGCTGTAATTTTACAAATAACGTTAACTTGAAAGATTATGTAAGAAATATATAATGATATTAGTCAATCTTTAATAGTCGATATTTCAATGATTCTTACAACACGATCTCTGAATCTAATTTTCTTTGTAATATCTGTTTGAGACTTCTTCAGATAACTCAGTCTTCGTTAAAAAAATGGTTGCTCAGATTAATATATGAAAATGTTGTCGGGATTGTCGAGAGTACGAATTTGTAAGTATAGTTTTGGAGATTTTATAAATAATCATTGAAACTTTCTGAACTAATAATGATGTCTAAACCAATTAGTAATTTTTTTCGTTGAGTTAGATCTGCAAAAATAAACAAATATTTTTCAGAAGTAAGCAGATCGTGTGCATCTTAGACTAGAGACCTGCGGAGTCAAACTTTTTTGACTCCGACTCCAACTCCGACTCCGAAATTTTTTTCCTGTGTAACTCCGACTCCGACTCCGGAGTTTTTTTTTCTAAGTGACTCCGACTCCGACTCCGAAAGTTTTTTATGAATAACTCCGACTCCGACAACATTTTCATATATTAATCTGAGCAACCATTTTTTTAACGAAGACTGANATCATATTTCATGAAAGATGTGAGAGGCTCCTGTATTTTTCAAGGTTCAATATCTCGTGAAGAAAACATATCTTTTAGCTGGAATTTTCAGAGCACGTTAGTTACAAGTAGACCTATTCGTAGACGAAATTTCAGATCGAAATATCGTCATTCGATTTGTTAGCGTATACTATGCTATAGGCGAAAATTCCAGTAAAATGGCTATAACTCTGAACGAAAGGCCTATGGGCCCTTATCTTTTTGGGGTTTTTCATATCTTACTGGGATCTACCTTATGCACAGAGTTCGAACTCAAAACCGATTAATCACTTCGGGTACCGCCCTCGTTAGTTGTTTTAATAAACCGTTTCGAGATTTGATGGGAGGAAATTTCCAAGAAATTAGGCCCTGAATGGATAAGTACGCTGTTCTGTGTTTTTGACCGACTACCGGTTTTATATAACGTTCTAAACATATGACAATAAATTTGAAATGAATATTCAAGTATTTTTATCTAACGATGCCGAAATTAAAATATTTCAATATATAAAACAGGTCTTAGAAACGGATTATAAACGAAAATCCTACTCAATCGATGTATTTGGCTCCTTTCGTAATTATATCACTTCGCTATTTTGCTTGGTTACCCTGTGAAAGTGATATAGACCGGCCTAGTTTTTCATGTTCTATTTAAAGATGTTCTTGAGGAAGAAAAACAACATGTTCTTCTGCAGTAAAATTATTATTTAGTAGTAAAAAGCCATATTTTTCATAGCACCTTTCCACAGTTCTCTCATGTTGTGCGTCATTCTATATGTTCAGTTGACACAATCAGTTTTTCACTGCATAGAGGAGACTTGGTTTAAAATTTTTGTCAAACATTTAGAGCACTGTATTCGACTGGGAAGATCTATTGTAGCTTGTGTTTGATAGGAAATCAAGGAAAATAGTTTTCTAGACTCTCGAGGGCTGGATGGAGGTACAGGTATGACAAATCTCGATGGCAAATAAACAGAGACATACGCTGAAGTTATAGTTCATGCTTGGCTTGTTATCACCATATGGTTCGATTTTGAAAACGGAGCCATAATAATGAAAATGAGCTAATCAGCTTTTGCTGTTTCTCAACACTATTAACCATTTTAGTCAAAGAACTTTTGATTATTTCCCATCAATCTGTATAGAATCTGTAATACTTTAGAAATATTCACTATAGGTAATCGAATGTCCTCTATCTAATGAAACACTAGTTCTGTTAGCTAAACATAGAGGGCAATGTACAGCATGCGTAAACTGTGAAAATATGATCTGAAATATATGACATGCCACCATTAAATGGTAATCTTACTTCAAAAACCAGACTTTTTTCTCGTCTTCAAGGACATATTTGAACACAGCCTGAAAAACTGGCGCTATTTGAATGACTTTTAAAGGATAACTAGGTGAAATGACGAAGTGATATAACTTCCCAAGAGGACGTATCCATCAATTAACTAGGGTTTTCACTTGTAGTCCGGTTGTATGAGCTGTTTTAATTTCTGTATCAGTAGGTAAACAATACTTGAATATTGTTACAGCCACATGTTATATTTCTTGACTCATTTATTTTTTATTGATATTTGTTTATTCAACTCGCATTTCTTGATGTTTTATTTTCTCTCATATAATTCTCTCTCGCTTGGTCAAATCATTATTAATAAAAAACGAACATTAAGAAGGTGAAGATGAATCTTCTAATAAATATCTACTTCAAATTTGTTGTCATATGTTTAGAACATTATATAATACGGGTATCCGGCCAAAAGCAAACAATAACGTGCTTATTGACTCAGGACCTAATCTCTTGGAAATTTTCTCTTCTCATTCATCAAAATGATTTTGACAAAAACTAAAACAATGTTCGCAATCAAAGTCGTTAACTCTATATTTTGTATGCGTTTAACTTAAAATGAAGAGAACAAAACCTCTAGATGTACCATAGAGGAATATAGATGTAGCAAATCTCAATGTCGAGCTAAGATGAATAAATACTCTTGTCCTCTATCACAAAAACTTTAATTTAGTTCAAACAAAAACTTTTTATTTGTAGGAAAATGCTGCTGTCTATTCTTTTACTGCTGAAATTGACAATCGAACAATCACAGCTATATTAAAAGAAAAGAAAATAGCAGAACAAGAATATAAATCAGCTGTTGAACAAGGTCGAACTGCAGTCCTTATGCGACAAAGCAAAGAAACATTAGATACATTCACAGTGAGTAATTTATAAATATATATAAATTGGATTTCTATCATTTGAAATAAAAACAAAAACTTCATATCTCCATTAAGGTTAATGTTGGTGCTTTACCACCTGGCAAAGAATGTCGAGTTATGATTAAATATGTAACTGAATTAGATTTAATTGATGGAAGTTCTATTCGATTTGTTGTTCCTACGACTATTGCTCCACGATATAATCCATCATTAGGTCATTTACAATCACCTGATCGTACAGCAGCTGAATATGTTCAAAATACTTCATATTCAATGTGGTTTCAAGCACATGTTCTTCGAGGTGAAGAATGTAAGCAGATATTTTATTGATTAAAAGATTTTTTTTTGTAAAAATTAATTCATAAAATTTTAGATAAAATTAAGCAAGTCGCTAATCTTTCACATCCAGTAAATATTAGTATGTCACGTCAATCGATTGATGTATCTTCAATGGCTATTGTTCTTGATCGTGATATTATTTTGGATATTGATCTGCCTGATAATCGACCATCGACACGTTTTGCTATCGAAAAATATAATGATACTTCAAAATATGCTCTTCTTCTAGCATTTACCCCACGTCTTTCTGATTTTATTAAAATTTCTAATGGAAAAGACGAACTTAATACTGAATTTATCTTCATTGGTATATTTTAATAGAATTCTTATACTTACGTAAAATAACGATTTATTATTTTTTGTTCTTTTGCTTTTTAGTGGATTGTTCAGGTTCAATGACGGAAGATAATGGTATTGGTCTTGCTAAAGAAGCTATGCTTCTATTCATACGTAGTTTACCAGTGGGTGCTCATTTTAATATCATTCGTTTTGGATCAAATTTTGATATTCTCTTCAAAAATGAGACTTTGACGACTGTTTATGATGAAACAACTGCTAAAATAGCTGAAAATCTTACACGTTCAATGGAAGCCAATTTTGGTGGAACAGAATTGTTGGAACCTTTAAAACATTTGACAGATCATCCACCAATCAAAGGTCGATCAAGACAACTATTTCTACTGACCGATGGAGAAATTTCGAACACAAATGAAGTAAACATGTCATATGAGATATTTAAGAGACGCTCCATGAGAATGCCGAACAGTATCTCTGTATAAGAGACACTGATCAAAATTTTAATTTTATATGCATTCGAAATACTATCATTTAAAATCACTAAAACCAAAATTCTACTTCATTTCAATGATTTATAGCAAAGTTACACTTCAGCCATTTTACAGCAGTATTTACTTACTATTAAGAAAACAGTAATTAATGATCTCATAAATGTCTATTTGGATTGTACTTTCACAAATCAGAGAATTTTTTCATAGAGCATATCAAAAGATAGATTATCAACATTTAAATAAAATGAGCTATTTAAAATTTTCTATATTATTTATTTACTGAGCCAATACTGTTGAAAAAAGTCATAATTTAGCAATCTGTAATGTTCGTTTGTTGACAATAGGTCTACTGTCATTTTTCGAAATTATACGATATCAAGCTGAAGTTTTGACATATGATGCAACTTTTTTGATTCTCTACAAAATAGTAACATGATATTAAAAAAAAAAACTTTCACTTCCGAGATAATATTGACTTACACTATCAATAGACAGGTAAACAAGTTCAAGAAAAATGATAACTGACACGTTTCATGGTGCTTCTTTCATGATAATTTTCATTTTATAGACTTCATCCTGATTAGAATTATATAAACATTTCTTTCAAAAAACGAAAACAAAAATTCTTTTGGGAAATTGAAAAATAATAATCCATATTGATAAAGCATGGGGACTTGATCATAGAGACATATCATTGAAGTTAATTATTAATAGTAATTTAGTGATATAGGGATGATCTCTTGACATGCTACACTTGCTGTGAACTCACTGATTCTCCATTAAAAGAACATTCTATATATTACTAGATAATGATTGATAATGAACTTCAATCACATGGCTATAGCCAATGTTTCATGCTTTATCAATATAGATGATTATTATCCGATTTCTCCAAAAAAAAACTTCTTTGGAAATTACCATAATTTCTCTTAGGACTTCCAAGGGTCCAAAGGCGTTCTTTTCGCATAGAACTATCTATATAATTCTAGTCAGGATTAACTCCTACTTTCACCAAGATAAAAAGTATCATGAAGACACAGCAGTGAAAAGCGCTCGATATCATTAGTCTTGAAGCTACTTATCTGTCTATTGATAATGTAAGCCTCACATTGCCTCGAAGATACATTGTTTTTTCGATGTTCTTTTTACTATTTTGTAGATAGTCAAAAATTGCATCATATGCCGAAAAATTCCGCTTGATGTCATTTGATTTCGAAAAATGACAGTAGATATACAGTCAACAAACGGATATTACAGACAGCTAAATGATGACTTTTCCAGTTATGTTGGCTCAGTAAATAAATATTATAGAATATTTTAAATAGTTCATTTTGTTTAACTGTTGACAATCTATCTTTTGATATACTATATGAAAAAATTCTCTGATTTGTGGAAATATAATTCTAGTAGACATGTATGAGACAATTAATCGCTATTTTCTCAAAAAGTAGGCGAGCAGTGCTTAGAAGTTAATCAAAACTAACTTTACTTTGAAATGTCGAAATGAGCTAAGCATTTTGGCTTGATGGTTTTACATGACGACCTTTTGAATACATCGACAATTTGAATTTTGATCAGTGCCCCGGCTCTTTGTCTCTCTTATGGTTGCTTCCATATGCATTATATAATTTACATTCGGAAGCATTACCACGTGAGGGGTTACATTGAATAGACTAGGAAAAGAAAGCATTTATATATTATTGATATAGAAATAAGAAGTCAGAGTTCCTCTTTACTTTTCAGGTGATTGAACTATGTCGTTCAATGGCTTCATCTACACGGATATTTTCTTTTGGTCTTGGTCATTCACCATCTCGTTCCCTAGTGAAAGGTCTTGCTCGTGCAACAAATGGTTATTTTGTTTTCGTACCTCCAAATTCAAAAGTTGATACATACGTCGGTAGTCAACTTGGTCGAGCTCTTCAACCATCATTAGTAAATGCTCGACTTGAATGGTATGGATTGTCTACTGAAGGATTACAAGCTCCAAAAACGATTCCACCTCTTTATATCAATGATCGTGTCTTAGTTTATGAACTATTAGAAGGTGATGAATTGAAAAATCAAAATATCAGTGTAGCTCTCTTTGTTGGAGATCATAAAATTAATTCGATGAAATTATCTGGCAATATTGCACACAAACAAGATACAATACGTCGATTAGCAGCTAAAGCTTTAATACAAGAATTACAACATGAAAAAGACAACATATCGGATACAGAGTACGCATTTAAATCTAAATGAGATTTCTATTTTTTTTAAAGAAGGAAGAAGAATAGTCGATTCAAATCATTTGAAATATTTAATTAACTTTTTTTCCACTCATTTATCTTTTGTATTTATGATAGAAACAATTCGACGCTTGAACAACGCATTACTACACTATCAATGAACCACCAAATTTTATCGCCCTACACAGCCTTTGTTGGTGTAGAAACTACTAGTCCAAAAAACAATAATACTGGCTCTCAAGTTCGTCATATACCTATTCAAATATCGAAAGGTGATGAACATTTATTTGGTTCTCAACCGTCATTTTCTTATTCTTATGGTGGTGCAATGGGGCCAATGGGACCAATGGGCTTCTTTTCTGGACATCATCAACACGCAATGGCAGCACCAATGCCGATGGCCTCTGCAAGATATGGCTACCGAGGACCGTAAGTATTCTTAAAGTCTTTCTAGAACACACTAGATTGTATTTGTATTTAGATATGTGTCTGTATGTTTTATCCATCTTTATTTTTTATTCGTTATTATTCAGTCAGGGAACATACTTATAAAAAATATTGAATTTCGATTTATGAAAGTAGAAATAAAAGTTGCACCGGAGTGTATAAGACAGATGATTGAGACAGTTGAGTGACCGTGTCATGTTCAGTTTTCAAAGTCTATTAGAGTATAATATTGAAAATTAGGTATTCGATGATTAATTACATAGTTTCTGGATTTTAATAATGATGAATTGATGCATTTCAAATTTCTCATATTCTTATAACTTACAGTTCTGTTTTTATTTTTTAATATACGCAGACCTATCCATCAACAAGCCGGAAATTCATGGATTGGTTCAAATATGGTACACTATAAGAAAAGCTGGACAACCGTCGCCACTACTACTCAATTTGTGTCTACTGATCCTGTCCGCTGGTTAATTGATCAACAATCATTCAACGGAGCATGGCTATTAAACGAGAACGATATTAAAAAGTTGACCAATGGCAAATCGTTAAGCACATTTATATCAAACGTTACTAAAGATAAAGATGCTTTAACAACAGCACTAGCCATCGCTATACTTGAGTTAAAACATGCCGATCAAAAGAATCTTTGGTATGGAGTGGTAGAAAAAGGTCGCAAACGACTTTCTGGTTTTGGTCTAAGTAGCGACCAAATTAATTTACTTATCAACGAAATTAAGAACAAATTGTGACATTTCAATGCTTTTATTATATGTAGCTAGCGAGATATTATTTTCTCGAATAAAATATGTACTCTCGTTGCAAATCATTTTAAGAAAATTAGAAAACCCTATAGGACACATCACTATTATCAAAGGATAAGTTTGTTTTCAAGTAAAATAAGAAAAAACAAAATATGTCTATCTTAAATCATGTTGATTAAATTATCTATCATTGAGCATTTTTGAAAGTTGATCATAGTCGAAGATCCTATGTAAATGGACTGTTGACTATCAGAACTCTTTGGACTGGAAGTTTTTTCTTGGTATCATCTTATTGAACAGGACAAAATCTTTATAACAGATTATTCTCTTATAAAAAGAAGTTCGTTGAAATTGCCAAAGTAATTCTATTCAAACAATAATGTACAAAACGGTGAAACATTTCATTCGAAAATATTAGTAGATTGAATACTAGATAAGCATAACAGAACTGCCGATCTGACAGCTTGTTGGCCTGTCTCTTACATTGTATAAATCAAATATTGGTGTATTACCTTACTAATTGAGAGTGCTTTGACAAATTCATTCGGGTTTAACAACAAATATTTTGATTATGCATTTACTTTTACTTCTTCCTTGTATTATGTTAATACAAGCCTTTCTTGTATGCAAAAATCTGTGCATTGTCTCTTTGTTTTAATTTGCTATTTCGTACAAGAATTGATTATTGTATATTTGTAAAATCAGAAGCAACAATCAGCCTGGTTTGCCATCCATACTAGGGCAGAAAAAAGTGACCTGACGACAATTGTGAAATATAATATAATATTGAACCTTAGTATTCCTTGAAATGGATTAATTAGTATGAATTTTTGAAAATACATTAAAATAAACTTTTTTGTTGCATGACGATAAGCATGTGTTAGTAATGCATGATGATTAATGCACTATTTCAAATTTTTGTTTTCGAAAAGTCCATCAGCGTTGTCCATGGACTCAACAGGACTGATCATACACGTCAATAAAATTTTTTAATAGAAATTAATCTGATCTATTTAATAAATAGATTAATGCCATATAATGTCATAAGCATTTTATAAAATTTACAGTATAAATTAATCGAAGGAAAAGTATAATTATAGTTAAGAAGATGTAAAGCTTATTTAGAAAAACTAAATTGAAAATGTTGCCTCATTGCAGTTGTTTTATTCTGTATAGTTGTTCAATCTATATGTTTCATCGTCATTCGTTTGTTCCAACCAAAAACTTGATTTCTTATTTTAATGAGAATTGAATTGAAGTGAGATGGATGTAATCTCAATAACTGTACAACGAGAATAGTTGCTGACCTGTAGTTTTTAGCAATCCAAAGAGAAAAATTCTGGAAGTCATTTTTTATGATATTATATAAGACAAGTTTGCTTTAAGATCCATCGTCTTCGTAAAAAAAATAAAAAAATATGCATGAAAGCGGTGCCGTTTCAAGAAAATTTTCTAAAAATCTACAGAATTCTATTGTATCATACTGAGTATCTACCTCATTTTGTTTCCTCAACATTGAGATGTATGAAGATAGTCATCTAAATCGTAGCTTGAACCAGAGATTTGAAGTTTCTCTATCTGCAGCGTATACCAAAATCAAAATAACATCGAAACGAAACATTGTTTTTTTTTGCATTTTTTTCTAATGTTTTGCAAAGATAATGGATTTTAGAATAATTTTGCCTTACATAGTATCAGACAAAAGGATATCAGGATTTCTCCGCTCGTATTTGCTGAAAACTGCAGATCTTTATCTGTTTTCCATTGTCAAGTTCTTGAAAATACACTTACTTCTCTTCAATTCTGAGGCGAACATTAGTATTACGTATGAGATCAAAATAGAAAGTACTACACAGTCACGTTCACTATACAAGTATTAGTTCATTCTGCTTAAGAACAAAATGCATTTGGTCGTATAATGAAAACAGAATATTATAGCGTATAAACTTATTTCACGATTCGATCAACTCAATTAACTTGGAATTTATTTATTTTATAAATGATAACTATTGCACGTTTTCATTCGACAGCTATTTTAGTTACTATTTCATTGTGAAAATGACGATGCTCGACATAAGACTTGTCTCTCATTTGTATTCTTTAACTTTCTCTATATTATGACTAGGGTTCTCGATTAGAAATCTTCTCTCCTGTCGCCAAAATGTTTGACTTTCTGCTTAAATTCATACCACTTTCTACCAGTTTTTTTGCAGCTTCGTGGTAACTTTATATAGAAACCGGATTTTCAAACAACATTTACCTTTCTTTCGCAGAAAGTGAAATAAAAATAAGCAGCCAATGCCGTTACGAAATAAATAGTATTGAAACGGGCTCCGAAGAAAGGGTAACTTTGTGACAGATCATATGTTGCGGGAGGAGTCAGGTCACATAGGGATTCGTTCTTCTCCTCCGGTCACCATTTTCAAATCTCCGAAGATGAAAGAACTTTCTGCTAAATTTTTACCCTCTTTTCCTCCTTCTGACACTCCTAAAAATGTATAGACGTTCCTGGTGATAGTTCATTTTTACTGTATCTCTAATTATTTGTTAAAGTATATCATCAAAATCTTTTTCAACTCTTCTTTGTGATCTTATTTATTTTGTGATTACAAACGTGACTTATGAAAGTGTGATATTCAACTGATAACGTGAAGATACGCAAATTAAGCAACAGACATTTTGCTCATCCTTCTTCTTACAATATTCATCAGTTAACTTTTTCTCTTGAAATCAATTATATTGCTTCATTTATACCTTTAGTACCTCATCTGTACTTGTATTTTAATTGTCAATGAAAAAGGTTAAAAAACATTCTCTATATAAGATAGTTGCGTTTCATTTTTTACCTGATCAACTTAATATGTTAATAATGCTTTAAGCATTAAATATCGTGTTATCAATGTTGTATGTCTTTTCTTTTTTTTTTTTCTTTACTTTTTCTTCATTATCTTACTACTGTGTAACTCCGAGAATGATAAGATAATTTAAATTATTTGTCATTGTTTATACTTTGCCATTTAGCAAGTTTTTACAAAAGATAAATGATCATGAAATGAAGCATTATTTAAAATCTCTCCCTGAATTAAATCTAACACCTGCTTTACCAAAAAATCCACGTAGTTACCCAATTATATTGATTGGTGCTGGTGCAATCGTTACTTTAGGACATTTACCAGCTTATAAAATAGCCGGATTTTCTGTAAAAGGTATCTATGATATCGATCGACAAAAAGCATTCGATGTTGCCAAAAAATGGCATATTCCAGAAGTATATAATACAATTAATGAAGCGTGTACAACATCTGCAAATGAAAATATTATTTTTGATTTAGCTGTTCCATCAAATCAGATACAATCTATTCTTAAACATCTTCCAATAAACTCTCATGCACTTATTCAAAAACCAATGGGTGAAAATCTTACTGATGCACAATCAATTGTAAATATATGTAAACAACGTCATATTCATAGTTCAATAAATTTTCAACTTCGTTATGCTCCTTATATTCTTGCTCTTAAAGATGCTATTCGTCTTGGTTGGTTAGGTGAACGATTAACAACTATTGAAATACATGTTAATGTATATATGCCATGGTCATTATGGCCATTTTTAGCAACTGTAGAACGTCTTGAACTAACCTATCATTCAATACATTATGTTGATTTGATACGGGATCTTTTAAAACCATATGAACCTAGTGCTCTACACTGCCGCACAAGTCAACATGTAATGATGCCTCATTTGAAATCAGTACGATCTTCTTATTCATTTGAATATAAACACGATCCAATGTTATATGTAAATATTTATACAAATCATCATCATCGATGGGGTATGAAACATGCACAATCCTATATACTTGTTGAAGGAACAGCAGGTGCAGCTAAAGCACAAATTGGTGATAATTTTGCATATGGAAAAAATATAGAAGGACAACAAATAGATTATTTACAAGTAAAGCAAAAGTCGATTGTCTTTTAATCGATCAGTTTTATTTATTTAAGTATTTGTTTGTTTTTGATAGATTTGTTCAGATGAAATGACTAAAGGCGAATGGATTGACATTGATTTACAAGGGCGAACTCGTTTTCCTCATGCATTTATTGGACCAATGGCAGCAGCTATACGTCGATATGAAAATCAATATAATCAACCGTCAACTGATGTTAAAGATGCACTCAAAACAATGACAATAATCGAAACAGCATGGAAAAGTTCCACAAATAACATGACTCCAATTCATTATAATTAAATTGATGTTTTTTTGCTAATTAATCTTTTTGTCAGAATTTCTTTTTGCATTTGAAATAATTCAAACATACATAGACAATATAATTGGATAAATTTAAGAATATCTATAACGCAATTTCTGTAATACGAACATGAAAGAGTATATTCCCATGTGTCCATCCTACGCTGAGTTATTTTTATTCTCGCACAAAAGAAAAGGTCCCATTATGTAGACATAAGTCAACAAGAGCTTAAGCTTATTTTCTGTCTCTTAATTGTTTGGATTATATGCTTAATTTTTCTTTTTGTTTTTTTGGACTCATAAACTCTAAGATGGCGATCAACCGACTGAGATTTAGATTAAAAAGAATAATCTGATAGAATTAAAAAAATGATTAATAATTTATAGAAGATAGACAAATATTTAATTGCTTTTGAAAGCAAGTCATGTTTCATTTTTATTAACATCTCTCTCATCAGATATTTTGATTTATAATCTATATTAATAACCATCAATCCAGTGGAAATCAATCCGAATAATATAGAAATGCTTATAAGAAAAAAAAAAGAAAAAATAATTATCAAGAGAGACACAATATGTTTACAACACAAAATCATTCTAGCTGACCGAAGTAGATAATTCTCTAAAAATAAAAATAAAGAGTTCTTTCTAAGCAAAAATCATTCAGTAACATGTTTGAATATTCACACTAGAAGATTTGTATCTATTATCGATATTGATCAAATCAACAAAAAAAACATCTCTGTCTAGTTTATAATGATATTTTCCATATAATGTGTTCTTTTGTTTTTGTTATTTTTGAAAATTTTATAATATATTCGAAGCCAAATGGAACGTTAATACCCAAAAATAATTCATTTCACTAATATTTTTTTTTCAATAGAAACTAATTGTTTTTTTACATGTTGATCATCATCATCTAAATGATTATTTAATAGAAAACTTGATCTTCTTCCTGCTTCTCGTGAACTTTGCATTGTTGATGATAATGTTAAACCAGCACAGTTTGTTTGACTTGTCCATGAATTCTTATCTTTAGTACGATAATTTATCGGTTGAATATCTAAATATTTTGTAGTACTATAATTTATTTTTGAAACATTTTGATTTTTATTTAATTTCATTGATGGTAGAACAACAACAGATAATGAACGAAATCGTTGTTTATCTTCATAATCAACAGCTAATCGATTTGATTGTTGAGGTGTTGATGTTCGACGTAAATTAACAGCATGCATCATATCTGTATGAAACATGGAAACTAAACTTGATTTTGTTTTCATACGTATTGTTGTCATTAGAACGTGACGAAACTCTGTTCCAGATAAACAATAACTAAGTATACTTGCATAATTAAAATACATTAATATGTTATAAATAGTCCATTGTACTCGTCGACAACGCATAACATCAATAGATGATTTATTTGATAATAAGTCAATAATAAATGCTGTAACTGGTAAAGTTGTTGCAACAAATACAAATGATGAACATATCATCATAAGACAAAGTGAACGTAAACGATTTGTTGCTTTTGATCGAATAACTAAATCATTTTTTTTACTTGGACCTGATACAAGAAATACACGATTAATAACAGTTAAATTACATAGAGTTATAAATAAAAATGGGATTATTGTTACAAGAAACATATCAATCCATGTATAGATATGTTCAAAAAAATATACATAATTTTCATGTAAATAACATTTTTGATATTGGAATGGATTAACAGTTGGTAGATTAGAATTTGTACCATTATTATTATTATTATTATTATTATTATTATTATTATTATTATTATCACCATGAACAAATATTAATAAATGAGTATTAGATAAACATAATATTATTAATACAATACTTCCATTAATAGTTGCTTGTCGTGTACGACACCATTTTGATGTATATATAGGAAATTTAACAGCAATATAACGATCTAAGTTTAAGCAACATCGAAACCATGATGATAAATGCAGAGTATTACTAAAAACAATTTAGAATTATTTTTATTTTTCTTTGTTAAATAGAAATATTTAACTTACTAAAAAAAGAAAACATGTAATTTACACAATATTGTTCCGTGAACATGGATACGAAAACTTGATGATAAGAGTAATTCACGTAATAAACCAATATATAAAACAATTGTATCCGCAAGAGACATAAATGTTAGATATCGATATACACTATGTTGTCGCATTTGAATCAAAACAATAAATGATAAAAAATTTCCCACTGTACCAATAGCAAGTAAAATCGGGTAAGTATATAATTCAATTTGGCGTGCAATATCTTCCGTTTCTGAACAATTCATTATTATTTAATGATAATTATCTAACTAATATAATAGCTCATTTCTAGAATTAGAGGAAAATAAAAAGGCAAAAATTCTTTTTTCTGTCTATATAATTGCACACCCACTCTTATCTATGCCTCATCAGAAATGATGGATATCAACTGATTATATTATCTCTTTCAAATAAGAGGAAAAAAATGCTACAGAATATCATATAATATAATTATGATTAACGAATCCAAAGTCTTACTAAACTATGGTAACAGTTAAAAAAAAACAAGCAACCTTTCATCACTCGAAAATATAGTGTTATTCATCAAATATTAGTATCTGAAGAACATAAAGAATGCTAGACATTTAACAAACTGAATTAGTAGTTCGTAACGACATGTAGAACAAAAGATAAGAAATGGCTAGGAACATGTTCTGATCATTAATTGTAGTAAGAAAAAAGAAATGTTTTATTTAGTTTTCAATACATATAGAAAAGAAAAAAAGAAGACTCGTCTTTCTCTTTTTCACTATTTTATAAATAGAATCGACTAGTTGTTAGTAAGAAAATAAGTGTAAAATAACTATTGACACTTATATGCATCGATGTGGCATGTCATATGATTCCCTAGTGGACCCAACATTTTTTTTTCTGTTTATTGTTCATTATTCCCATATCAGTCAAGTGGAAAAAACAAACTTATCTTATTGCTATGTTTTTTTATTATTGTGTCATCTTCCTTACTTAGAAAAGTCAATATTACTGTTTTTGTTGTCACTATACATATACGTATCTATGTCTAGAATCTTATGCTTTATTACGCTTTTTATCAGTTAGTAGACTTATCTTTCATCGTGGTTATGTCTAATAAAGCTGTTTGTACTAATATGACATGATACAATCTATGTTTGTTGACATAACATTGGAAAGAAGAAACGATAGGAAAAAAACAATTGAAGAAATTGAAACGAATGCACACCTGTTTTATAAAACGAAATAGTTAAGTATCGTTTCCGTCTTTGAATTCCAGTAAAAAAAAAAGTAATATATCAGATTATAATCAGCATGATAAACAATTTCGTCCTGAGGCTATTGGTTGTCACGGTTGCTCGACCATCATTTTTTTTATGTACGCAGGCATTTTCCGAGAGAGAACAGAGAAAAAAAGAAAAATATTCTACGCTATGCATACTTATATCGGAAAAATGAAAATGCACTGCATTACCACTAGCTTACCTTCTCAGAAATAGCAAAATTGGGGTGTTTCAATTTATATATGTATATTATTCTAATAGCTGTAAAATTCTTTTGTCATGATTTTCATGTTTTGTGTAATATCTCAGGCGATTAATGTGTCCTATGAGGTCGTTTTTCCCATCTTAAGACAAAAAACACAAATCTAAAGTGGAATGTCAATCCGAATTAACGCTAAGCATTTCTCTCTTTTTTTTTCTCTTCTCATCAATGCGTATAGAAACAATAATCAACGAATAATACATGCAGCCATCACGTCATGGAAAAAAATAAAGAGGTCAATATAAATAGTTACGTCATTCCAGATGGAAAAAAAACTGGAAAGTAACAGGAGCTTTATCCCTCTTCGAGTGCTAGCTCGATAACACTTTCTCAATTCAAGTCCAAGGTTACATTCATTGCCATTATCATCATTATTATCATGAAGCAAATACATCTGTCGACGTTATACAGATGTAAATGAGGTATACTGCTATCCGTATATAACATTATGCTAACTGATTTTCCATTCAGCAGATATGTTAATTTATATAAAACAGTTATACAATATATTTTCAAGCGAAAAGAAAACTAACACATAGAAAAAAAATATATATATGAATAATATAAATATTCGATAAATGAAATTCAAACGGTTTGAAATAAAAGATTTGCTTACTAGAAACCATGAAAAACAAAAAAAAAACCATTCAATTTGCTTACTTGTTAATTATCAAAATTACTGTCAACAGAAATTCTTCATGTATTTCTTTCATTACTCATTGTCGCCGATGTATTCATAATTAATATGTTCTTGTTCTTGAAAATACACCGACTAGACTCTTGATTAGAGTATCAAACAAATACAAGGCTACATATAATATTTATAGGTAATGAAAAAAAAAAAGACGAACGAGATAATAAAAACTATCGGCAATACAATACTATAGAAAGTGTTCTTTATTTCCGAAAAGTCATACAATATATTAACTTTACTACAACTTCTTTTTTATAATCAAGGAAAAACCTTCAATACCGATTTTTTTTTTGTAAATAATTTAATTAGTAAAACCGATACGTAATTGACGAGTTATGATAAAGATTCGATATATAACAAAATGAACAACTAGACTTAATACCATTTTATTACAAGAAATAAAAGAAAGAGAGAAAATTATGAAATTGCATGTCTAAAATATATATATACATATATATATCGTATCAATCTCCTTAAATAGTTTTATTTAATTATATAACGTCAACAGTGA
Organism: Rotaria sp. Silwood2; assembly: GCA_905329745.1. Lineage (NCBI taxonomy): Eukaryota > Metazoa > Rotifera > Eurotatoria > Philodinida > Philodinidae > Rotaria > Rotaria sp. Silwood2. The sequence continues at coordinate 62,521 of CAJNSZ010000017.1, read as the reverse complement.
CGTAGAATATTTATTGATCAATTTTGATACTTGTTATTTCACTAATGCAATGTATGCTCTCATCGATTATTAGTTCCATTGAGTATTAATCATTTCTTTCCTCAACAAAATTTGTATTTCTTTTGTCTATAGTAGTTCTTTTCTCAAAAGAAAGATATTTATTAAAGAAATCTTTTTATTAATACAAGAAAAATTCTTTGACAAGATACATTAATCTTACAAGCAAACATTTTCATTTCAGTACTTCAAGAAATTTTGGTCATAAAATTGTTATCATACTCTTCCTTTTTCTAAGTTTTTTTGTTTAATTACATTTGTAAAACCATTAACACGATTTCCTTGTTTTTATTCACTTCGATGCTGTACAAATGTAGATCTTTATTTTTCAATATATATATATATATACTATAAATTCGTTATATGTCATTGGTCGAGTCTTAATTTGTTTTCGTTGTCTATTCGCTCTATTAAACAATTTTCTTTTTCAATTTCCACAATATACAATGTTTTTCTAAATAGAAAATTTGATCATCATTATCAATTGAACTTGATTCATTATTTCATAGCACACTTAGCAAATAACAACTATTTTTATATTCTATAAACAATCTTTCAATAATTGAAAATTTTTTCCACTAATCAATTTCTAACTTCTTAATTATATCAAATCAATATATATAGCACATAAATGCGTAGGCCAACATATAGATGGTAGCATTCTAACTGAAATGACGTTCAATCTTAAATCAAGAAGTAAATTGATGTTAAAGCTCGAATTAGTCTATAGATCAATGTCAGATTCGGATATTAATTGAATAACTGAGAGGAGACAATGAAATTTCAATTAATACAATCGACAACAGACGAACTAAGTGAAGATTCGACGGATTACAAATAGTTTTCTATTGAAGCAATTCTTGTGTATAAAGCTGTTCATAAATTCATAAGCTGCAACTTAATTAATCAATTGATGATTATATTAATTGAAACTTTATTATTTCCTCTAGTTTATTCCTAATTTGACTCCATTCGATGATGTCTCAATTCAGGCTTAATATCATCAATGACAATTATTCATGACTATTTAATATACAGGGTGTCCCAAAAGTTATGATCATTTAATAAATACAAAAGATTTCACTACTGATCAAACTTGATCAAAATTTCTTTTTTTTTGCATTTAAAATAGATCACTAGTCAGCTTCGATTTCTAAAGCTCAAATTCATTAATAATCTAGAAAAGGTAATAGATTTAGCTACAATTAATCCCTTGGCGCTTGGCGACATATACATACATCCTACTGTTTGACTTAGAATATCGGCGATACACAAATTTGCATCGATGATGTTATTGAACAAACATGTCACTAGCTTATTCTGTTAGATCACAGACTAGGGTCATGAAGTCATTCTAGGAATCTATAGTCGCTATTATCATCATACATTCTCTGTCGTCGTTCCACATATGGATAGTATGAGTCACCAAATACAGATCACAGAGACAAACTACTATTGGAAGACCGTAGAAAAGGAGTTTTCTCTTTGTCTAACTGCTCGACGTTTTCTTTTGCTCGTTCCACAAATATCGCAATCAAAACAGTCTCAAAGAAATGCATTGTTTGCATATTTCATAGTTTTCTACATGATACAAAATATGTGTGTTAACAGTAATATACCTCTATGTATTATTGATTGTCCTGAATACTATCATACGAAAATGAACTACTAATGTTTCCTTGATACAGAAATACAATATCTTTGAAAAACTAAAGAAACATCATATTAAAAGATTTTTAATAAAAATCGGGATTTTTGCTAAAAAAAAGCCGAGCGTGAAAAGGTTAAAAAATTAAAGTTTTTTAGTGCAACCTACGATATACATTGCTTTTTTATCATTTGTTTGACATATTTTAAAATGATCGAATAATGAATGTATTTCTTCGTAGAAAATCGTTTTTGAGTCTTCGAAAACTTTAACAACAATGAAAACGAACTTCTTACATCATTGTATAATTTATTTTGACATTACAGTTGTCTCTATTACTTTCCTTTTATAAGAATATATCAAGCTAAATATTTTTAAAAAATTAAAATCATCTGAAGTCAATATTAACCATGGAAATTCAAATAGATAGCGAAAAAATACCGAGTACATATTGTTGGTGACATCAAAAGAGTCTAATTTCTAAATTGTAGCCAAAAATGATACGTTTTCTATATTGATGATGAACTTCGCTTTTACGAATCAAAACTTACTCGTCGTCTATTTCTGAATAAGAAAATAGTTTTTGTTTAAATTTCACTAGTGAAGTTATCTGTATCTATTAGGTGTTCATAACTTTTGGGACAACCTGTAAGAGACAATTCCTTATATTAATAAAGAAAAACAAGAAAAATACCAAAGTTATAAACAATAACAACCAATAGGCATTATATATAATTATATAATGAAAAGAGTTAAGTTGTTGGTATTTACTTCTTAACAAATTTCGTTTTTGTTCGGTTTCGTCACATTGAATTGCTGTTTGTAACCTTAATCATTAAGTACAAGCGCATTGTGATATGTAACCGTGAATTGTATGTTACTTGTTTTTGGCTTTTCGTATTTAATATACATATGTTAACATTGATCACTGACAACACCATTTGGTTGAAGCCGACTCATTGTATGGGTGACGTTATGTAATGAATCATGACAGAGCTGGAAAGGGACAAAATGGGATGGATAGAATCGAAGACTGCCTTTAGGAAGCTGTAGATACACGTGTTTGCAGATCTAGGTCCGGACCCGACAAAAATAAAACTGGATCTAGACTTTCTTGGATTCCGTAACCAGTTATTTTTACACCAGTATCTGTCACACTCTGTGTACGTAAACAAGTGAAGGATCAAGGTTTTAGTTATTCATTCGCTACACTCAGAAAAAAGTCAACGTACAGTTATTTCTTGTTGCTCACTGTCTCAGCTAGGGAGATGCGAGTGTATGAAAACGTCAAAATAGAGCCCAAAAACAAAATACTGTTTTTAACTTAGAGTGAAGTTTGGAAGGATCTACTACTCACGACTGCTGTAACCTCTTATTAGATGTATTCGAATTCAGGTTTTAACATCAATTACTACCCAATCCGATATTAGACGTCATCTCAGCTTGGGCACTAACCTATGTTTGAAGATCAATCGTATAAGAATAAAAGATTTTCTATTTTACATACGAAAATACATGTGATCTTTGACACTATATTTATTTTATTATAAAACCATACAGACACAAAATAAAACTTTTTTACGATAAACAAAATTGAATAGGACCTTGTTGTTGTTGTTGTTGAATTAATTTCTTTGTTATAATTCTTCCATTAGCAAGTTTTTTTGCATGACGATATATTTTTAATTCTTGTGTATACTGTTGTTCATACATTGATATATAAGATTTTGGTTCACAATGTTGTTTACAAAATGAATGTTTATAAAAATCTGCATAACCACCATCAAGTAAATAAATTGATGGAAATGATAAATAAGGATAATTTGATATATTATATTGACGATCTAATGAACGAAATAAACGACAAAGACGTGGTCCACGTTCAGATGAAAACTCACAATGAAAAACAATTATTGTTGGACGACATGATGATGATACTAATTTAGTAAATAATAATCGTAAATCATTTTCAGTATATATATTAACAGCCGAAGTAATATGACCACCAGAATATTCAAATGGATAACGAGCATCAATAATTAAAATATTATTTGTTTGTTTATTCAAAACAGATGCAAGCTAAAAATTACATCAAACATTTTATATCAAAAAATGATGAATATTTATGCACTTCTACCGTTTGTGATGATATACGTTTAAGATCAGGATGAGATGAACGTTTGACTAATGGTAATGATAATTGTTCATCGAAAAGAATTTGAAGATTTTTAACAACAGATGACTTTGTTGATTCTATTCTAGATTTTGAACGAATAAGTGGTGATGAAAATAATGGTGATAGCATATCAAGATGATGAGACATTACAGCAAGCTTTAAAGAAAAAAAGGAAATAAACTGAAATAATATTTAATGTTTTCAAATTGTTATTTTATTCTAACTGAACACAAGATCATTTTAATCATCCACATGATATACTAATATAAACTCCATCATCAAACAATACAAGATGATTTTTCAATTAGTCGATTGATTAATTGTCATATTTTTTTTTTTCTTGACTTCTTAATTGGTTAAGCTACACATGTATAAAAAAATAGAATTGATCGTATTGAATACATACATTACAAAAACAAAGCAATTAGAAGTATATTGACATCGTCAATGGAAAAGCAGCTCAATTTCTTATCTAACTTCAGCTGTGTGAACGATTTGTTTCCACAGATTTATTGTTTCACGATTACATAAAAATTTTATTTCAATTAATGTTTTTCTTGTATCAAAAATTTACTTATGGGGTTGAGGGTGTGAGTGTAGTTCTTCTCGTTGTGCAAAACGCTGGAAAAATTAAGTCATAACAGATGCGTGTTTAATACAATTATGATAACGTTGTAATTAAAGTCGTGTTTATATTTCAACGTTTTTGAAAGCTGCTAGATGCAGATATTTTTCAATGTCTATCAAAAAGTTTAACATTCATCTCTTAACTTTTTGTTTAGATATTGATTTTTTTTTTGTTCTAATAATATATTGATAGTCTCAATGACTGCTCATTTCTCTTCCAAACACTTAACGAATAATAAATCGTGTAAATTTCACTGTAGCTTACTGTTTTACTTTACAATGATATCTTCTCTTAAAACAGTGAAACAAAATCAACACGTAATGAAATTAATCAATAAGAAAACAATATGTTCCCTTTAGATTTATACTATTATATGACAACTACTTAATTTGGGATTAATGGCGTGCGAACTGTTTTAATACTGAAAATTTTCTCTCCATTTGAAAACATAAATCATATTCTTACCGCCATCATTGTTGTTGAATGATATTTGTTTATTGATGTAGAAGTGCCTTTTTATAGTGACAAGTGATACAGATTGTCTCTGATAATCAATCAGTAATTATGATATGCACAGGTGGATATTTTGTTTTCTTTTATTGTCAACTATCAATATAACAATTTACAATGAATAGAATAAAAAAAGAGTGCACCAGGAGGAAAACAAACGAATACCATGACAAATACGTATACTAGGGTAGGATAAAATTTATGTCAGTTGTTTTAATGAAATATTGGATCATGTGGATCGGAATATGTATGAGAAAAAAGTACATATTCATAATCAATTAATTGACGAAGAAAGCCGACATTAGGACTAACAATTGGTCGTCGATGTCTTAAAAATTTGAATGCTTCAAGAACTGTTGCATTATATGTTTTCATTAAATAAGCAAGAATTATTGTCGTTGATCTTGATATACCTAAGTTACAATGAACAAGTATACGACTTGATGGATTTTGAAATGCTGTTTCCATAAAACGTATTGTTTGATCAAAACGATCTTTAAGTAAAACATCTTCCATATCTTCTAATTCTAAATGTAAATATTTTATTTTATCAGTAAATACACATTGATGCTCAACAGATATATTTATAATATGCGTTATTTTAAGATCACGTACAACTTTCCAATTTGTTGCTTGATGACCGGTACCTATTACAAATGAGAAACAAAAAAATGATTTTTTTGAAATTTTATTTTTATATTTACCAAGATAAAGTTGATTGTCAAGAACAACAGATGGATAAATGGTAAGAAATTTTTCACGGTCAACTATCGAACGTACATCAGATTGGATACAAGTGAAAGGAAAATATGTACGAAATGCTTCAAAACCACCGCTTAATGTTAAACAGGCTTTAGCACCTGGCGTTGAAAAACGATTAGAAACACGACGCATTTCTGTTGATGTATTGAAAAAAATTCCTTTTTCATCATATAAAACAATTTCACTAAATCGTTCAACGATGGATATGTAAACAGCACCACTTAATGCATCTTCCCAATGAATGGCTAGAATAAGAAATTCAAAGTCATTTAATCAAATGAACTAAACTTGAATAAACAATAGTAATCCAGATCAATGATTCTGCTATCTGGATCTTTGGATTTTCGGTCGGTTAACTCTGAAGTATGGTAGGAACTTGCACATAGGAATCTGACGATCGGATTCGATGACCCAAGTTTTATAATTCAAATCGAATCTGATCATAGTCGTGCAAAGTCTGTCATCAAATTTCTACGTTCAAGTTTCTACAATTTTTGCGCCCAGAAATGATCGTAAATCATTCATGTAGGAGAGTGAAACAATTATAAATTTCTTTTGCAGTATAGAAAAGATTCGAATTGTTACAATTTTAATTTGAGTTCTAAAACAGAACTAGAATTATTTCGCCAAAAGTTGTTGAATCTAAATAAACCGGAGACTATAGATTTTGTAGAATCGAATCGATTGCAGCTATCACTTAGAAAGACATAGCGAGTAAAAACGTTATTATTTTCAACTTGACTTTTGTGTCTTAAAAATAGATAGGTGCATTATTTCTCTATGATTTTTCATTTGAGGAGACAAATGAAGACATGTTAGTAATAAATAAATAAATTTCAAATTGGTGAACAAAAACTTTGTGACATATTACGTGACGTAGTATATGACGATAGTAAGTCTTCATCTTGTATTACTGCAGAAGCCATATACTAGTTGTCTACAAATCAACAACTGAATAGAAATGTATAATCGTGACTATCACTTGCCGAGTTACATTATCAGAGTCTAAGAAGCGAACGGTATTCTGCACGAGATGTTCAAATTCTCATGTTTTTACATCAATAGTTCTCTTCAATTTATAGTTTAAAATACAATTTGTTTCGTCAAAAATATCTAATTTTTAAATAACTAGACAATTGAGAATTGAGAAGTTATGATTTTCAGCTAAAAATACTTTTTATTTAACTTAATGAAGTCTATTAAGTATGTGATATTTAATTTATTCAAATGAAAAAGAAAACCAATCATTATTTTGTTTTTTTCTTACTCAATTTATTGTCATAATGAATAAGGACGGAATAAATATGAATTTCTATCCTTTTTTTTTTATATAATATTGTCGACGTCAATCATCGATAAGAAAATGTGTAGCGTCAAAAGTCATCTCAAGGGAGAAAGCGATAAAGACACTTATTGCTTCAAATAACGTTCGTCAAATAAAAACTGTCAGATGACGAGGAAGAAGAAGAAAAAAGAAAATAAGCAAGTCAATGCAACTTCTACAGGAAAGGCTGCTTCTTTAATAGTTATTGACGTAATGCACTTGTTTAGTTTAATTAGGTCAAGTTGATATTTCTTTTAGGTTAAAAATACTAAGAAGAAGTTACCTGTAATAATATGATTTTCGTTAAATTTTTCTTTGGTTCGACAATCAATAATATATAAATAATGTGCTAGCATAAATAAATATTGATTATCTAAACCATAACCCATCATATTAAATAATTTTGATGGTGTCACATAACCTGGTTGACAAGATGTTGTTGGTAACGTACACTTAGGTTTCGGTGATATTGGTGATTGTGATCGATTATAATTATGATGATTTACAGCTTTATCACTACCAGATCCACCGATATTTACTTGTTGTTGTTTAAGACCATTCGATGTAGACATAGCTGCTTGAACATCCGTATTTGAACGTCCTCTCATTGGTGGAAGTAAATCATGGTTTACTGGACGACGAGATGCTGCAGAGGCAGATGTTATGGTTTTTTGCACTGATCCACTATTTTTTCTTGGCGAATCTAATGTTTTTTTTGTAGAAATTTTTTCTTCCGTTGAATTGTTTTCTTCATATTGTGTTGGAAGATTAGACGAAAGAATGTACGATTTTTGTGGACTAGTTGGTAATGATACTACATTACGTTCAATAGCTCGAACTACAGGCATTGTTGTTGTATTTGCTGTAGAAATTGATGAATTTTTACTTAGTAGGTCACTTTATCAAAATGAAAAAAAAAAGAGAAAGGTACGAATAAGAAAGAAAAAAAATATATTAAAAGAATGTTTCTGTTAGAAAGAGAAAGAGAATTGTGAAGTTTCATATTGAAATTGAGCAGAATAACAAAAGCTTTTCTTCTTTCCTGAAATATCTCGAAAATTATTAAAACGCAATTTGTCGATTAAAATAAAATGCCTCGTCAATATATTCATAAGACCTAATTGACCTTTGATGGCAACTAATAGATCTCAAAGAAACATTAAGATAAATATCTGTTAAGAATAATAGAATAAATGTTATTCTATTTACCAATTCTTACGTCGACGAATATAATCAGATGATGAAGATTCTGATGACACAATTTAAATAGCTGTTTTCTTTTCTTGTTTGTATTTCGTACTGTGAAATGAAAACTAAAATATTACATAAAACAACTTTTTTCTTGCACACCCTTTTTGTTTTTATAATATCGCGAAACATAAAAAAACGCATTAGCTATGTCAATTCTCTTTTTTTAAAAATTTTTTTTACCAATTGTAAATCAGGGATGAAACGTAAACAGCAACAAAATTTGTATGAACTCTCAACGACGTAAAAAGAAAGACGTCCAAACACACCTACCAACAGCATGATGCAAACAAAGCAATATGAAACATGATTCATAAACAATAATATTATAGTTCAAACTACACTCTTTACTTCTAAGTAGAACCAAATAAATCATTAGTTTTCTATTTGTTTTAAATATCTTTTTATAGAATCTGTCATAATATTTTTTAAGCTCTTGAATTGAATGAAACTTTATATGGTTCTGAATATAGTAACGGACGTAGAAAGATGCAATTGTTAATTTTTCATTCTACTATACACATTTTATTTTTCATCGAAGAAAACAAAAGTTCCCAAGAATCATATTTCAGTCAGATATGAATACTTTTTAACTCTTATCGAATGCCTATTGTGATTGAATTGTATTAGATTATGGGTTATATTATAATGTTTTTAATTTTTTTTTTTGAAATAAGACAAAAAAGAAAAAAGAACATACACCAATTTGTGTGCACAATGAGAAAAGACAAACGTCATCACGTTAAATTCTGATCAAATATAAAAAAGAAATTTCTTCATTATTCGTTTTGTTTTTTCTTTTTCTTAAGCAGACATAGGTGTGTATGTGTGTACGTATGTGAAAGAAAGAAGGCAGATAGGAGAGAAGTGTGCGTGTAGTGTACAATCGTCGACATATTGCGTATTTATTGTGAGCAACAATAAAAATTTCAAAAGAAAGGAATCAATAACTGCGTTGGCATTAGCTACCCATTGAGTGCACACAAAATGAGTAGAAGAAAAAAAAAAAACTAAGAATCAATGAGAGGCACTTGTATATTGTCTTTTTTTTTGTATTTTTATGTTGAGTACATTTATCGAGGATGATAACGACCAATCGCTTTAAGATTTTCAACAAACATAGCACGTGCTATTTCAGGTCGACGATCTTCACCAGCTACCATTGCGGCTACCTTAATTATTAATTGAATTATAAAGAAAAAGAAAAGAAAAAGAAAAATATTTTTTTCTTACAGCATCTGAATAAACAAAAATACAGCCAATTTTATTAAGTTCTGTTCGTTTAACTTCAATTGTATGTTCATTTACACCTCGGCATGCATCTTCAATTAATACAGTTCGATAATTATTTTCAATAGCATGCGTTGCTGTTGAAGCTAAGATAAAAATTTTAAATAATCACAAACAAATGTCTTTTTTTTTTACTAAACAAACGAAAACATACCAACACAAACATCTGTAGCCATACCAACAACATAAACATCAGTTACAAAACGTTCTTTAAGTTGATCATCAAGACTTGTTTTACTTAATTTCATATTATCCCAAAATGCTGAGTAAGAATCTATTTCAGAATTTATTCCTTTATAGACATGTACAGCATTGTTAACCCGGACTAAATCTGGATGCAAAGCGGCACCATATGAATTTTGAATACAATGTGCTGGCCAAAGAACTTGTTCTATTGTATCAGTTAATTTAGAAGATCCAACAAAGACTACTTTATCATGTACACGTGCTGCATTGGCACTAATCTGAATAAAAAGAAAAGAAAAAAATAATAACAAAAATAATTTTGATTTACAAAGTATTTTCCTTTTTAACATACACGACTTTTAGGTGATATTTTTCTCAAAAAACGATTTTCATAAAATGATACATGATTTGATGGATGCCAATCATATGTATATGCAACAACATCAAAATTAACATTATGAATAACTTGATTGATAACAGGAACAACTTCTTCTCCTAAATAAAAGAAATCAACATTAGATATTTTTAAAAACAATAGAAGTGATTTTGATATAAATAAACCTTGATGATTAGCAGGACAGGAGTGAAGAGCTAATGATCCAGAAATAAAATCATTTTGAACATCGATTATAACAAGTGCACTCACAGGTCTTACAGCCTATGGAAGCAACAATACAAGAAATCAAATAGTATTATTATTTAGTTACACATTTTATTGTTTTTTTCCATGCTTGTAGAAATTCATCAAAATCAATTTTTTTATCTTGATTAAAATCAGTTTCATGAAAATATTCATCAATCTGTTCGCTTAATATCAAATGGGGTCTTCTTTTATTAGAAAAAAGTGCATTGAGAAAATGATGAAAATCTTCACGAGTCCAAAAACCTTGTCTAAACAAGGAAAAGATATATTTTTACTTTCTGTCATGTTAAAGTTGTAATATTACCTTTGGAAATCAAAATATCTAAAACAATTTTCATATTCTTCGTCAGAAAAATTACTTCGTCTTAAAGAATCGAATGGATTGTTATCATCAGGTGTAGATGGCATGGATGATCCTTAATAAATGATAAAACACAATACAAATAAAATGAATAATTGAATAGAAAAAATAAAGTTATAAAAAAGACAGACAACATCTAAACGAACCTTTGGATCCCATGAATATTTTGAAAAAAGAATGTCTAACAAGTCTCAAAATAGAATATTGTGTCTTTTCATTAATATTCGCAAGAAATCCGTTGATAATAATAGAAACTAAAGTGTCACATAGAATTAAAACTTGTTGAAGAAATGTATCAAGAAAATGAGACATTTCGATCGAAAATAAATTTTATATGTCATTTGTACTTGTAATAGTGCAACATAAAAATCTAACAACTGTTTCTATTATATATTTCCCTGCAAACGTTTCTTTTTTTCTACTTTTCTTTCTGACTGTTATCGGAAAATATTGAAAAATGCAATAAATAAACGGAAGAGAATAGTAATAGTTATCGTAGCAAATACGACAAGAAAATAATGTTTGTAGTAGCTGACGGACTGCCATAAAATTGAACGATGTGAAACAATTAATGGTCTAACGATCGGTAGAAAGACAGATAGACATGGAAGAAAAATGAACGAACGAGCATAAGGAAAAAAAAAAATTATGCTTCACTCTCATGTGGACTGCTCGATTACCTTTTTTCTTCGTTTTTATTTCCTCGTTGATATAACAGTCTTATCGTGTTTGTCTTATGCAAGTCTCTTTTTTTTTTGTTGTTGTTGTTGACGGCACACTTCTCGACACTGATGACGAATGATTAACGTAGCTAAATGAGTCGATATAAATATATAGAAAGATTTATATTTTATTTATGAGTATATTTGCATGAGAGACTATTTCCCATAATAAAAGCTCAACAATAAAAAAAAGAGAAATTTGGCTAATCCAGAAAAAAAATTTGATGGTTTCGTGTTTCTATTACAAAGTTTAGATGAAAGTCTTTGTTTGCATTGTATTATTTTTCTTTGTTTTTTGACTAATAAAGTTACACGATAGTGTGCATGATGAAAACAAAATCATTCCGACAGTGCAAATTTAAGCTTTGGATAAACAGCATGAATACGATAGGATGAAAAGATAAATCATTGTATCGATTATTTAAGATGGCATACCTGTGCAAAAATGATACAAACGAGAGGTCAAAAAAGGCAATGCTTTGGTTTGAATTGTAAGTTTTGTTATGTCTATTACAACAACAGCAACTATTAAATACCTTCAAAAAAACACTCTAAAAATGAAAAAAGAAAAAAGCGATGAACTGATGGTTTTAATATGACTCAATCGAGTTTTTAATGCTTTTTTCAATGTTGATTCGATAGTTTTGTTTTTCAATTCGAGAAATTCATCTAGCAATACTTTCAAGATTCGAATTCATTCGGGCGGAAGAAATTTTACATTTCACTTGTGCAATTTTGCGTTTTAATTTTTACTGATAAAATTATTAAAATAATTTTTGCGAAAAAAAAATAAGACACCTTAAAATTTAATGATTACTTAAATAAGAAGCAAATTTTGTTTTTTTTTGTCTTTCACTAATCAGTTAATGCCATCTTTCGAATAATGTATAAGCATGTAATGTTCTCCATAGTTTACCATTAATCATCTGGTGTTGTTTTCTCTTTTTTTTGGGTTGTTTATTTTAAAACCGAATTCTATTGCTGGTGCGACATAGTTTATTTTTTTTTTATTTTAGATCTTTTTCTTTTTTATATTCATCATCAACTGAATAAATGAGTCTTCTGTCAAATTGTCTATTTGTACGGCATGTACTTAGTCGTACTGCTGTTTTTTCTCAATCAACATTTGTCAATGCATCGCGTTTATCATCAGTATTTAGGTGATTGTTTAGTGATTAATTTAAAATTGATTTATTTATATTTTAATCTATATGTGTTAGTTTAGATATTCATCTACGAATACATCTTCGCAAGAACAAAAGCAAAATGAAGCAACAACATCTTCATCGAATCAAACAGTAGAAAATCAAACTCAAACTGAACAAAAACCGGATGTTGATGTAAAGCAACTTCTTGAACAAAATGCAAAATTAAATGAAGAAATAAGTGAATTTAAGGTAAAGTGATTCAGAAAGTTGTTAAATAGAAATTGATGAACGATTAATATTCGAATAACATTTTGCATTTTATTATTTTGGTAGGGTAAGGAGAACATTTTTTAGCAGCGATTCGATATTAGGAAAAAAATCGAGATGAGAATACTTGTTTTTTTGTAGTTGGCCTATTTTTTTATTATACAAATGTTGAGGCTTTAATTTTATGATATTATATAATTTTTTGTTATTTGTTTTGAGATTAAGTAGAACATTGAAGATGTGTTCTTTTGAATTATGGGATATATTTTCCATATATATATAGATATTAGTTGCTAATACGCTTGAGTCTTCTGCGCGTCTTTACTTGATTATCAGGGTTTCGATAAAGTATATGCAAGTTTGAATAAGAAATTCTAAACCAGAAGATCCGTCTTTATTATTAATATTATTTTTCGAGTATACGCCTAACTAAAATTGACCTTAATTATACATTTGAGTTGTAAATGTCTATAGTACAAATGACATTAATCAACGTTTTTGGTAGTCGGCACCAATTATAACGGTTAACTAACATCCAACAAATATAGAATCTGTTTCAGAACATGATTAAACCGTCTGTTCTAATTTTCCTCTTGATCACACTCGGTTACTTTAATATAGACTTGAAAAAAAAATCAAAGGTTAACAAGGTAGGTCAGTATTTGTTCTACTTCTAGTTCATACCTTTTACAGTAGGCAAAAAAAAACACTATTGAATAAAAATAAATGTCTACTTCTTCATAATCATCTTTCTATTCCGACGAAACTATTCTTTTCATAGACACATAATGGTTTCATTACATGTGATAATTGATTTCAAACGTCTTCCTTTTTTTTTTATGTGCTTTATATAAAAATATTACGTAATATACATTTTTATTAGATTTTTTTTCTTCATTATAGGACCGTTACAAACGTTCATTAGCTGAAACCGAAAACACTCGAGTACGTTTTACTAAACTTGTGAATGATGCAAAGATCTTTGGCATACAAGGCTTTTGTAAAGATTTACTTGAAGTCGCTGATATACTTAATCTAGCATTAGTAAATACACCGAAACAAGTAGCAACAGACACAACAGCCTTAACAAAAGATTTTAATAATCTTCATCAAGGACTTGTAATGACGGAAGAAAGAATGCAAAAAATATTTGCTAAAAATGGTCTATTACCAATTAAGCCAAATGAAGGTGATAAATTTGATCCGAATTTTCACGATGCCTTATTTCAAGCAAAAATTCCTGAAAAAACAAGTGGCACAATTATACAAGTAATGAAAACAGGTTATCGTCTCCATGATCGGGTCATACGAGCTGCACAAGTTGGTGTTGCGCAATAAAGAAAGAACGAAAAATCCAAGTAATCAGAAATGATTTGTTATTGTTGTTTTTCTTTGTCATTTAAAATAAAAATGTTTCGTTATGCTTACCAACCCACACAAGAAGAAAACAGAACGGAAGGATGAGTAAGATTTTTTTTTCTTTTTCTGTTTTCTAGATAGAATAATAATATACTTTTACAACATAACATTAAAACAAATACAACACTACGATATTTCTATCGTTTCATCAAGTACGTCGAAAAGATTAGAGATATCACCGCATTCGTTCGAGTGAGTCATTTATTTGAGAAGAAAGAAACAACGTTTTTTCATATTTTTCCTTTTAGCGACTAGTAACGTCGTCGTTCGTGTTTCTACATTCTCCCTTGTATGTCCTTACATGATCATGAATAACATATAACGTGTACTTCATAGCGATTCCCGTACGTACAATTTTTTTCGAAGGATCTTTTATTAATTCTTTTTCTTTATAAATCTTCTAGCATTTGCTAATCCGGTGATTATTTTTGGCCTTAATCTTTATGGCAGTATGTTTTGGTGGTAAAAAATCCAAAGTATCACAAACAATAACAAAACGTTTTTCTTCAAATAAACATAATGATCTTGATCATCAACAAACTCTAAATAACCATCATCGTTCTCATTCCCATATAAATCATCATCAAAAAAATTCTAACATGCCTCACGATCTTTCACGTTCATCTGCTAATTCTGCATCATCATCAACATTTTCCTATTCATTTGGTACACCACAATCATCATCATCATCATCAAATAATACAATGCTTAACAATTATTATCATAAAAATTCAAAAAAATTTGATAAAATGGACATTTCGGATGATGATGACGAAGATGATGAATCAACAACAGATGACGATTCAAAACAACAAAAAAAACTTAAACGTACTGTCGAACAATTTACATCAGCACAACAAAAATATTCAATTGTTAATGCTGATATGATTTTTTATTGCTTTGAAATCTTAGGCAATCATTTATTTAATGGTAAACATCATTTAGGAAAACATCATTTATCTTCATCAAGTACAAGTAATCAATTAATTCCATCATCTATTACTCCACCTGCAGTTCCAGCAGAACCATATCCATTATTTGTTACATGGCTTATTGGAACAGAAAAACAATTACGAGGATGTATTGGTACATTTTCACCAATGAATCTTGCACAAGGTAGATTTTTTTTATAATTTAAATTATAAAATATAAGATATAATTAGATGAGTTTTTTTTTTGATCGTACATGTATATAGAGATGCAATTCATAATGATTAATTCTTAAAGTTAGTTGAAAATGTTTGTTTTTGTTTTTAGAATGAGAATAGATTTTTTTTCTGACTTGAATTTAATCTAATTCAATATTCTTTGTCCTGTTAACCATGCTATTAGCGTAATCCTGCAGGGATTAAAATGTGAAACATGATGTAGTTGCTGTTGATAACTATAGGATGATTGTTTTATTCTAGTTATTTTAGGACACATTTCTTTATTATCATTTTACTTCGTCCTCTAAAGATGCAATAAGCAAATAGTTCATATTCAATAACGCATCGTTATGTAGATATAATCTGTGATTGTATATGAAGGCCTGTCACGGTCTTTGACGCACTGAAGTGTTGCTAAGATGTCCGCCACGATCGGTATGGGAGTTCAAATTATTTACCTCTGTATTTCAGCATTCTCTTTTATATCAGGTTTCATAAAACTCCTTGTATACTTTTTTTAAATATTGCAGATTTTCATGTCTTAAACAAGTCAAAAATAGATCTTAAAGATATCTCAATAATTAGTTTGATCACGTCTCTTTATGAACTTTTTGACCCGCATGTATATCATAATTTAAGCGTTAGAAAATTATGAAGTATTGTCACGAGATCCTTTGAATCAAATTAAACATCGTCTCTAATTGTATTCTTATATCAAACATTGAAATATAAAAGATATGTGAAAAGTAACCTACCAACAAGAAAATAACACATCTTCAATGCAATTACATTCAATCAAGTAGCTTTTTTCATTAAATTAAAGTTCATAAATACTCCTGAAAACTACAACATTCGGATTCAATAGAAAACAATAATCCTTGTTTGAAGTTTTGAAAAACAAATGGCACGACATCATGCTAAATTGCTTCAATTATTTCCCTTATCCAGATGCTCTTGATGTAATTTATAAATATTTGTATGACAATTTTTTGAAAACATTAAAAATACTAGTCTGAAACGTGGTGACTGTGGGAAATCCTAAAATCGTACTAATTTTATAAATTGACTTCGTATCAAAAGTGTTGATGAGCAAGCAACGAATTGCTTTGAAGAAAGATACCTTATTACTAAAAATTTGTCGAAAGTATCATGCAAGTCTTTATAAAGTAAGAGAAAAACATCTGGATAAGAAAAATATTCATAAAAAAACTCTGTATTTTGCTTTTCGAAACGCGACGTAAAAGATTTTTATGTATTAGATCCGAAAGTTATTATTTTGAGAATTATTTATAAATTTTATGAATAAAAACTTGCAAGTGTCCTTCATTACCAGAAAAAAAAACTACTTGTTTCAATTTAATTGCAGTGGAAATGTATAGATTTCTTTTTCACAGGTGACACTTTTTTGATATGCAGTATTTAGCGATTTACTAAAGAATTCTTCGTACAATTCTTAACAGTAACGAAGAAAACTAAATGAGAAGTTTTGTTGGTATCGAAAATGTTGATTCAGAAAGACCGTCATAGACTCTCCGGAACCACCACAGTTGCTCCTCAGAGACATTTGCTTCGCAGCTAATTACTTCCGCAACGCTTTCTTTTCTACGGCTAGTAGTTAGAACTGCAGGCAATCAAAAATCAATCACAAAAGTACTGAAGTTATATATAGATCTCCACCTCTTCATTGTCCTTACCTTAACCTTCACCTTCGGCTTGACATTTTTCTTCGCTCTCATCTTCACCCTCACCATTAGCTGTTCAATAATATGAGAGCAAGTGTTGCGGGAATATCTGTCGGATGTGCAATAGTCACGTTACTAGACTGTTCGTTCTATTGAAATTATGATCAATTTATTAAGATTCTAATTAATAGCAAGATACTCAGAATAAAATCAAATTAAAAAATTTCAATTTAATATAATAAGAATCTTCTTATATTTTTATTTTATTTTTCTCTAGGTCTTCGCGAATATGCTATAACATCAGCAATAAATGATAGTCGTTTTTCTCCAATATCTCGTGATGAATATCCATCATTATCATGTGCTGTATCAATTCTAACAAATTTTGAACCATGTTCATCTTATTCCGATTGGTTAATTGGTCTTCATGGTATACGTATTGAATTTCTTAATGAACGTGGTTCAAAACGTTCAGCAACATATTTACCTGAAGTTGCTCATGAACAAGGTTGGAATCATATTCAAACAGTTGATTCATTATTACGTAAAGGTGGTTATAAAGCGCCAATAACATCTGAAATGAGAAAAAGTATACAAGTAACACGATATAGAAGTGAAAAATTAACATTACATTATAATGATTATGTACAATCAAAAGCAACATCATCAATAACAACAACAACATATTCATATACGACAAAAACAACATTTATAACAAACCGTCCGAAATAAAACATTTCTTTTTTTTTTTTGTTCTTTTTTGTTTTTCTAAGTTGTGTGGTGCTTGTTTTTCCAAAGTATACTCAGGATTATATCTTTTTTCTTTTGTTCTATATAACAACTTGTATATTCTATTATGTATTAGTGACAGTTGATATCATACTTGAGTATTGCTTTTAGAATGTCAAATGTCATGATTGACGATGAATCAAGTCGTTTAAAACATTTTATATGGGAAGAACTAGATGAAAACTTTTTTATTGCAGTGATATTTCGGTGTGTGAATTGCTTTGATTTGCTTTTCTTTTTTCTTATTTTCTCGTTTTCTTCTTCTTCAGTTGGAAAAATAAAAATATCTTTGTTCTTCTTATATTTATAGCTCAGGTCGTCGTTATTTTGTTCAACGACATTTTGAACAACAATTATTTGACATAAAATCATCATTAATACAAAATAAATGGCGACGATGTTTATTAGAAGTTATTTCAAATTCTTCATCACCTATTTATATTACATTAAATGAAGTACAATTAATGCATGACATATTTTCTTGGCATTTAAATTATTCAACTAATTATTTAAAATTACGTGAAAATATTGATTATATTATTGATTTTGAAGATTTAATTGATTGTTTTAATTCAATGTCATTAGATGATAATAATAATAATAATAATAATAATACAAAATCATTTATTATACAACCAGTTACAACATTGGATGCAGCTAGAAAAAATATTGAAATGTGGAAAAATTTACAAGAAAATATTATTGAAAGTAACACAAATCAGACTGTAGACAAAAGAGTTAAAAGAAAAAGAACAAGAACACCGAGTAAGATATTATATCATTTTTAAGTAAAATTGTTCAATATGTTTGTCCTGCTTTTCGAACTCTCAATCACACATTCAGTAGAATCTGCTAAATCATAGTCTAGATTGGATCCAATTGGCTTTATTATCAGATTTACGATGATAATCATGTATGGATAATCTAATAAAGAAAAGTGTTTCGTTGTCGTTTTTCGTATTTCTGCCATAGACTAAAGGCTTTTCCTTGAATAAAAAACTAACTTGATTAAATCTGTTATCTGTACCGTTTGTTGTCATAGATCAAAAAATTCAAATTCAATAAACTCTACTTTCAAGACTTTTGCTTTTTACAGTCGGAGAAATCAGAGTCGAGATGTTTTGCATTCTTCTTAATCATTAGAATATCAGCAAACATTATTAATCGTAAAAACTGAAGAATGTCGCTATTCTCTATTTTTCGTTTTGCATATTTTATTATACTATTAAAATAAAATGTCTCTTGACAATTTCAAGAGAACGAAAAAATTATTAAAGATGATCTCAAGGTTCCTATATATATAGGAAGGACATGAGTTTACGAAATCGTCTTCTTTTTAGTTGTAATTTCGTTTTCAAAAACCACCTAACACAAAAATTGTATATCTTCACCATCATTTAACCAATTTTTTTATGTGAAAAAGAAATGCTCTAAATTTTATTTGACAAGATAATATTTCGTATGTACTGTTGAAAAGATTTTATCGTTCACGTCCATAAAAACTGTCTAGTCTTTTCAAAATAACACTGAAAACATGATGAGCTATTTTTATTTTATGGCTTGAATTTTTTTTTTCGACCTATCATCCTAGTCATCATTATCCTCAATAATTGCCACAAACTTCTTTTGAAAAAAATGATAAGATTATTATCTTCCTAGAAAATAACTCTCTTATAAGTCTTCTTTTTTTGTAAACATAGATAAAAATAATTTTTTAACACTTCAAGGTAATAATTATTACGTCGCTTGACTGTTTTATCTACAAAAAACTATCAAACATTTATTTGATTGTTTAACATTCCACAGCATACACTGATCTTAGCAGAATTTCCGACGATCTCGATGATGATAAATGAACTATTTATTCGATTGAAATCTGCAATTATATTTAATCACAATTCCGGAAATAGAAAAAGCTCGATTAATTCAAAAAAAGATAATGTTATTGGCATTTGTTTTTATCTTCAAGCATGAATATTAAACATTCTGACTATTTAACATGTAAATCCATATTTTTATTATATAATTATTGAGTATAATGCATGATATATGTTGTAAATCCAATAATATATCAATGTGATTGAGTCTTAAAAATGTTTATTTGTCGTGCAATATTACTTACATTGTTTTTTAGTTTCATGTAATAAGTCAGTCGAACTTTTTGAATTTTATTTTCTATTATTCTTGATGATCTTGTTGAACAAGCAATTTCTTAAATTAATTCAATGTCAAGAAATCTTTCATAGGACAATGTAATTGTTATATCTTTTTGAAATTTCGATTAATTCTTAGTGTAGTAATTTACAAATGGTGATTGGTAGACTAGAGTCAATCGGATTGGTCTTGAATCCGACGGACTGTAGTCATTTGAGAAATGTGTCAGTCGTACTGGTCACTCAATACAAAAAAGTATCTCGTTTCATTGGTGCAACTGTTCAATTCAGATTAGAAAACTTTATTACGATTATCAAAGTACAATTTGATCTGGATCGAAAACTTTGGATTGAACTGGCTCTGCATGAAACACTAACATTTGACTATTAAGATAATGATTTGAATTGTATGATACATTATTGATCTGAAATTTTTAAAAAATTATCGAATTTGGTTAAGAAAATGATGGTGATATACAATCTTTTTCTTTTTGTTTTTTCGTAGGCAACTTTCGGAACATACTTTTTGACTAAATATCAAATCTAGATAAATGAGTTTGATTTGATGGTTTATAGGGTTATATCGGAACTGAAGTATCAGCATGATTATATAGATTCTAAATTTTATCAACTGGGAGTATCTTGCAGATTCTTATTCTGAGTAAAATTGTATGGAAAACGTTAACATTATTCTTAGCATAATTTAGTAATGGATTTATTGATAGAAGATATCCATGACGTTGTATTCTTCTTCCAAGCAACTGCTGTACTCCATGAATTAGAATTAATTAATCGAGAACATATGAAAGAATTTTTATGCAACTCGCAAATTTCTTAACGTCCTACATTACTTTCTCACTTTTACAATAAAAAACAATTTCATTCTATTTTGACTTTTAAGCCTTTAAAAGGCAATACTGAACGTTTTTATATCAGCTTTAATTGATTACTTGTTTTGTATTAAGCTTTTATATTAATAGTGTTTTTAAGTTGCTTAATAGATAGAAACAAATCAGCCCTCAAGCTGTTTCATCAATACAAGATACTTTTTTTTTCCGGTTCTCTGTATTTAGTAATTAGTGCATCATACACATGCCACAGATGTCCATAGCTCATCGGGCCTGAAATTTTCGGACTCTAGGAGTCGTCCCTTATTATGCTAACTAGTTAATTCACGAAAGATTATTGTCTATGGTACTTTCAACGGTACAAACTGTATATTTAAATTCTTTACTAGATATTTCAAATTAAAAAAAACCCTGTCTAAATATTCCCGACACATTTATCAATATATATAGTTTTCATTATTATTAATATTTAGCCTCATATGATGGATTTATGTTAATAGTATAAATATCTTAATGTCTTCAATAAGTTTTCAATTTTGTAATTGATTTTAGTTTTAAATACTCCGACAATTACTCCTACTCCTGCCAAATCATCTTTTCGATTTGATCAATCTTCACTGACTGGTTGGATTCAATTAGATTCTAAAATAGTACCATTTATAAAAAAGCAATGTGATCGTTTACTTCCAGTCGAATATCTTTTAAAAGAACATATAATAAGTTCATCAGAAGATTTTTCTTTACGTTCATTATATATTCCAATAAATGAGGATGATATTTATATATTTAATAATTTAATTCGTCAATCATCATCATCATCATCATCGAAATTTATATTAACAAATTATTCATCATTAATTACACTTGATCATTTAATATTTCGTTTAAAACGTTTATTTTTTATTCGATTTCTTTCATCACCAATAAATGTTGATTATATTGATTATAATCAAGTTATGTCATACAATGGTGGTTTATTAACATTAATTAATAATAAAAAACAACATATACCATTTATTTATATAAATAAACAAAAATATATTCCACAGATGAATAATATGGATTTTTCATTTATATCTACATTTTGTATGGCAAATAAATATGAATTAGAATATTTACGTTTAATAGCATTATATGATTATCTGTCATCGGATGAGAATAATGATAATTTTATAAGTTTATTATCAATTAATAATTTAACATTAATACCAATTGATTGTTATTATGAAGAAAAATCTTTAGAAATAATATCATTAAATAATTTTCATTATAATGAATATCAAAGACGATTTGAACAACAAAAATCTCTTATTCATTTTGAAGATAATCAACAATTATCAAGTGGATGGTGGCAACCTCCTGCGTCATCATCAAAACAGAAATCTCTATCACATATTAAATTACAAAGGCCTATTTTTTTTTAAAATATGATAAAATTAACCTGTTTTGTCCTTCTAGTCTGATACGTATTTTCACTTTTTTTCCAGTCTAATTCGCGTTTTTTTTTTGTATGTATATACACACAGAGTCTTCTAATTTGAAAACAATTCAAATAAAACAAAAACAAAAGCAAATTAGAAATTTAAACAGAATAACTTACATGAATTAGATGTATGAAAAATTGTAACATACGTTTAAAAAGATTCAAAGATGCAAGAATTGAAATCGAGTTGGAATTTTTCATAGTCCATTTTCAACAGGTATTAATTGCAAAACCATTGGCACTTTTACAACTTATGTTAATATACTGTTATTGCAATAAAAACTAGGCTATAAAGTAATAAAAAAAATAGCCCGATCAGGACGAGTACCGTTTCAGGAGACAACTTTATCGTCATTATATTTATTTTCTTCTCTGTCATATGCTCGTTCTATTTCATATAAGAGAGCATTTGTTATAATTTTGTTAAAATTTTTGATTTCCTATTTTTACAGCATGAATGTTTCAATAGTTCTTCTAACAGATTTCTCACCGAATTAAAAATCTATGACATGGTTGAATTGCTTCCGTTATCAATGAAAAGATTTGGCAACATCTATTTTAGTTCCTATATTTCTACGTACGATTTATCTGTATGTTAGAAAAACAAGTGGATCACGGACCAAGCTTTTTTTTGGGATAGGTATTCCTAGTTCGATATTGTTACTATTGTAAATATTCTACTAGGTTCAACATGAGTTTTTAAAATATCAATACTAATATACATGTTGCATAAAGAGAAAAACAAGGACATTTTTCGACCTTGATTCTTTCTTCCTTGTTCACAAATTGACATATGAAAAAAATATTTATCATGGTTTATAGAAAGAGAAGAGTGTCCAATACACTTATTATAAAATCGTATGCACATTTAAAGAATCTAGAAGAATTTGTGAAACGATTTTGGAAATCATCGTTATTGGATTTAGCAACAGTAAAGTCTCTGTAAATTAAGCAGATTATTTGTACCTACTTAATACTAAATAACAATACAAAGTCTCAGATCTATAGCATTTATTGTGGATAAGAAATTATAACAATACTATAATCTTGCAATTGTATTATTTTTCATAATAAAAATAAATATACATCAAGTTATCAAGGTTCGTGTATTTAATTACTATCATCATGAATGATTACTAAGTTAAATCGTGCTGGCATTGTGTCTATCAGTTCTGGATATATAAAAATACTGAAGTTTTCTATGCTTCATTAAGTTGTTTCTCAGTTGTTTGCTTTTATCATATTTTTGTCCTTAGAATTTTTCTTCTAATGCATCAGAAATGTTGTCTCTAGGTCAAATATCAGCTTCTTTTGCGTCACAGTGGTTTTTTTTCGATTTCACTGATAAACATGTTTAACAACACCAAAAGCCACGCTTATTCTTTGTTCTTTGGTATTTATCAATTTGAAAAATCAGATTTTGTAAATCATATTATTCTTCAATCATTTTTCCTGCTAAATTAGTTCAAATGACTTTTGCATATCTTTTACCAGTAGAAAAAGCTTTCATACCACGATCACTACCTTGTAGTTTGATGACCATATATATACGACTGTGTTGTGTCAGTTACTCTTACACAGTAAAGATTATAAACGGACAACTGTATTTATTTACTGCTAAGCATGTACCAGAGATGCCCATCGCGGCTGAAAACGGGGTGCTACTGCGTTGCAAAGACAGAAAAGTCTAGCTCACGTGCTACTGCGATACTATTAGAATAAATATCTTTCGATTTTCACTGTTGTGATTGTATTGATTAAAACCGCTGTTACTAATCGATATAACTCATCGAGTCTCAAAGGATTAAATTTGCGGATAAAGAAATTTCATGTATGTAAATTCATTTATTTTTACAATGTGTTTAAGGAAAAAATCTGCTGCCAACATTACGATAGCACTACAGCGACGGATATCCTTAGTAGGTACAATAGCCTTCCAAAGTTGCAAAGTGTTTTTGTTTTTGTACTCATTCCAATTATGTTCGATCTCAACAGTGTTTTACAACTTCTAAGATACTTTTTCTACAAATATGTTTCCCAAAGTTGAATAGATTAAAATATAAATCATCGTTGGAATATTTAGATCATCATTTTTAAGATGATTCTATTCAAATCGACCTATACAATCTTCACTAATGAGATGACTCTGACTCTGCATCATCATAATTCAACATCTGATCACAAATATATTCAAGTTAATACAATTCACATAACAAAAACTCGGGTCTACGAAAATTGGTCGATGCGAAAATTGGTTGAGAAATTAATTTAAAAAAAAGAAAGAAGAATTTTTCAACAAAAGCGACAACAGTGTGTGAAAGTCACTGGTACTTAACCCTAATCGATCAACCTGGGGTCCGTACGAACCCCAGATGAAAACAGTTCATATTGATAGTACACACCGTTGTTCTTCAGTATAATATAAATTGAAGCGAAAAAATGTAATCATTATACTCAGAGAACAATCGAGAGGGACTGATAGAATTTGATCATTTTATAAATTGACGAGTCAGGGTAAAAATATTCGTCATAGTACCCTGTACAGGTAAAGTGGACCCCAACCTTTCTCCAGAACAGTTGTTGATTTTAAGCAGAAGAAAAAATGAAAATAAAAAATGAGTGCCGGTGTTTTGATGGGTCCTCTTGAACCCCATCACACACTAGAACTTTCACCAGGTCTGGTACTCACACCTGCATCCGCATCCGTACCTTCACCTGCGCTCGCACCAACACTAACACTCATACCACACTCTCAAAATGCTTTTTTCTTAGTTCCACAGCTCTATCAGAATTAATTTTGATATAATTTCATGAAAATACATGAATCTAACAATTTTAATTTTAAAAAGTAATTCTAGTTCATATGCTGCATCTATTAGGACAAAAAAAGCTCCGTTGTAGTGATAGACAGTTTACTAATGGTGTCTTCCGTTTTCTTCTTGCAATGCTTTGACTGATTCGTAGCATTCGAAACTTTTATTTTTTTTTTATTGGAAATCTCTCGACTATTTTTTGCATCGATCAATTTTCGTTCGACCAATTTTCGCTTTCCTCAAAAACTTCAATTAATCGATACTCAACGGATTCTTTTCAATGACTTTCAATCATTTCATGCATAATCCATGTAATCTTCATATTCGTGAAAAAAAAGTTGCAAATAAAAAAGAAATATCTTTTTCTTTTCTGTTTCAGAGACAAATTCATATAAACAAAAGAGAAAAAACTAGGTATAATTTTATACAAATTTAACATGTGATAAAAAAAAAAAAGGAAAAGAATTATAACTTCTTTTATATTATTATAATCGACGTAAATCTAATTTTAATATTCGTGTAAATGTTTTTTTAAATTGTTGATTAGCTAATGCATAGCAAAATGGATTGATTGGTGAATTAAGATAGCAAAGAAAATAAAAACAATGAAACATTGGATTTGAAAATATCCAATTATTTTTGCACGACTCGCATAATGAATGAATTGCTGAATAGATGTGCCTTCGAATAAAAAGAAAAATCATATACGGAAAAAGAAATAATTGAAGATGATTATTTACCATGGAGTCCAACAAACTACAAAAGCACCTAAAAAAGTAAAAAAAAACAAGCACTTTGGTTAGATTGTTTGCAAGCACCGATGATATAAGTGTGGAATGAAAAATTCATACTCTAATATCTGTTTGATACATTACTATTTATGAAGATAAACATGCTTTTCAACTTTTTGATGTAGTTTTATGATTCAACATCAATCATTAGTGACATCAAGTTATGGAAAAACTACAAAAGCGAGCTTGTAATACATCTATCTGTCTAATGCTTAGTTTGAAGCAATACAAAATACATTATTCATATTTTCTGTCGAGTTCTAATGTGTAAATGACACCGAAACTACGTTACCTATCATTAGCAATACAAGGAAACAACTTTCTTTTATTAGGCGTGATAATCTATATCACTCAGCGACTGTAAAGTTTAGAGATATGCAGGGTAGAGTAGGGTAAGGATTAAAGATTTTTTCTAAGCCAGAGTACAGGATACGAAAAAGAATTGCCCTATACGCCTCTAATAAAGTTACAGCATTCCAACTTTAGTATCATTTAATTATAACACACTATTAAGTCATTTACGATTAATACATCTAATAACTATTTTATTGAGCGTGAAAGATGAGATATTGAAGTTTCACTTTGGGATTTGTGGTCCTCGTGTCACTTCGTCAATACCCTATTATCATATGGTGACATACACTTTATCCTCATAATTCTCTAAGACTAATTAGAACGTGTTTTTAATAGAAAATTTTTATGTTCTGATTGATATAACTGTTCATAAAAGCAAGCTATGTCAGCTAGGATAACAAAGATGCGAAGTATTTTTTTGTTTACACCTACAAACTTCAATATGTTAATATCTTTCATAAGTTTTATCTTTAATCAGTCAAATAGTCAAAGAATAATTTGAACATACCAAGAATAAATGTAATTGTTCTTAAAGCTTTTCTAGCTCTATTTTGTGATTTAGATTTTCTTCTATGACTTGATTTTTGACTTTGCATAAGTTCTTTAATACTTGATTTTGCTGAATTAGAACTTGTCATGCCTGTCATTGTTCCTTCAGTAGCCAAAGATGGTCGTCCACTTTTAATATCATTTCCATTTTCAATTTGTTCGTGAGTACTATTCAAATAATTCATTTGACCTTTTATATCAATTTGTGCCATAACACTTTGATCTTTTGTTTTTGGTAATGATGTAACAGAATTTTGCATTACAAAACTTTCAAATGTTACTTTTGATGGAATTCGATTATTTAATAATAATGAATCAGTTTCATTTAGAAATGTATCGGAATGATGTTTTTTTAATATTGGAGAACGTTCAACATTTTTTAATTCTTCACTTATTTTTCGTTTATCTGATCTAGAGATAAGACATAAAAATCAAAATGAAATTTTACTCTATTCTTTTTTGAAACAAAATAATCATTACCCTCCATATAATGTACTTGCTGTTAATGTTGTTGTTGTTGTAATTGCATCAGAATCTGATGATGTATTACATTTATTGTCAATAGCTGTTAATAAATGTTGCGGTATTTGTCTATCTTGTGATGATGTTGATGAACTAGGCCAACTATTTCGTGATAATTGTTCATTTAGATTAAATTGTTGAAAAATTTTATCAACAGAAAAATCTTGACTATATGTATTTAAACTAATACTATTTGTTAATGTTTGTTCATCACTTGTTGTATCAAGATTTGTTTTATTTAATATCATCATTTTCATTAAGTTATTATTACATTGATAATTATATTCATCATCAATAAATGCTGATGAATATCGTTCATTGAGATATAATAATGATGATGTGTTTTGATTTATTTCTTTATAATTTGATAATAAATCACTTTCACTATTTGTTAGATTATCATCAGTATCATTTATTTGACAACATTGATAGAAATCAATTAATGCACGTTCAACATCAGCATGTCGATTTGTTGAAGATGATAATGCTAGAGATGTTGATGTTTGAGGTAATGGAATTTTGGCTTTAGAAACGAAAATTATAGATGATGTTTTATTTATGTCATTTGATGATATTGGTAATGATTCTGACTGTGATCCCGTTTTAAGTAAAACTTCACATGGTACATGACGTAAACTACGATGTCGTATTGGTATATTTTCATAGGACGGATCTGAATTTGTACAAGCATAAGTTATCAATTCAACACTCTCAAATATTGGAGATTCAAGTATTGCTTTATGAGCATCTTGATGATTACCATAGATTTCATAAATTTTATTATCATTATTATTATTATTAGTAGTAGTAGTCGATAGAGATGCTAAAGAAGATTTTGATCGATCTTTATATTTTATATAAAATGGAGATTTGTAAACAATAGTTTCTTCATAAACGGGTTCGTTAGACTCATTCGATGGAACACAACGGCGATGTAAGATGTAACCTTCAAAGAAAAATAATTAAAAATTATTTTCGTAAATATATCTTCAACATCTTATATTATGAATAATTGTTCTAGAGTCAAAGAAGAAAATAATAAATGTAATATACCTATAAAATGATTCGACATTGATCTCTATTGAAATTCGTTTATATCTTTTACTGTGTAATTCATTTTAAGAATTATTCCACGTTTAATTGAATATAATATATACAAATCATATAACTTCGGACAAAGTAGAATACGGAATTTTGAAATTCTTTTGCTTTTAACAATTATTTTTATATTTAAATGCAAAGCGGTTAACACATATGATCATATTTACAAAAAAAATAGTGAATAGTCGAAAGTTTGCCAATAAGAATTTTGCAATCTGTCACGAAACAATATTAATATACGATATATCTAAGGACTCACGCTAATATTGTTATTATGCATATTTATTATAGCTTGTACTCATCAATGTAGTCGATAGAAATTTCTTTCATCCCTATCTAATTCACAGTCAAATTGGCGAAAGTCTTATTGGCTACTATGCCAAAGTCCCGGAATAGTAGAAGACTATCGTTTTGTTTTCTCTCGGTCATTGTTTTTTCTTTCGAGTAAGAAACAGCAAAGACTTCAGTCGTGAAGTTCTCTGAAATTTTTATTCTTTTGTCAAACAGCTGAAACAAAAAAAAAATCGGAGTTCGCGGTTGAGATTAAAAATGAAGCTGTTTGAGTCTAAAGTAAATAGTCCTAACTATGAGTACATTGCGGAAAAGAATTAAAAAAGAAAACAAATTTTTTTCTTAGATTCATATAATAATTAGAATTTTTTGTATAGTAGACATAGTTTTTATTTGTCTCGAATGCTAATGTGATATAGAAGTCTTGCAAAGCTTATGAAATTCAAAGAAATCTTTTAAAGATTTAGACATTCATGATTTCTTCTTGTACTTAGAAGATATATTACATGCCGGAAGATTAAATATGACTTACCTAAATCTTCAAAATCAGTTTCATCAATATAAGGTATATCAAGACTACTATTACTATTAAGTAAACGCCAACTTTCATCAGATGATTCATCAATATTATTTACAATTTGTTTAACAGTTAGTTGTGCTTGAGAAATAGGAGATGTTGAATTTATTTCAATAAGATTATATTCTTGTTTTTCATCTACTATTGTTTGATTTGAATGATTAATATCTTGTGTAGAACTTTTATCTAAAAGTATTGATGGTGTTGATTGGAAATTAGTTGATAAGTTTTCATTAATTATTGATGTTGAATGTTGTGATGGTTCAATTATCGAAGATACTGGTACATGACGAGCTTTTAATTTTTCATGAAATAATTCTTCTGGCATAGTTGCTAATGATTCAGGTCGTGGTTGTGGTGGAGCATAAATACGACATAATGAAAGTTCAGGTTCTGATGGTATTGGTGTAAGAGTAACTGATGGTTGTGTAGCAGTTGTTGGTTGTTTAAGTTTAGTTTTCGTTGTTGATGATAAAGTATTTAAGTGTATTGGATTACGATGAAATGAATTTGCAAATGATTTAACATTTGATGATTGTTTTTGATTAAAATGTCTACGAAAATGTTGATTTTTTGATGAAGTTAAATTAATAGCTATTGTTGAATCACTACCCGAATTAACACTCATACCACGACGAACTATATGAGATTTTTTATCATTTGAAAAATGAAATCGTTTTTCTTTTTTATGATTAAAATCATGATCAGAATGAGATTCATATGAATTGGAAATATCATCATCCCCACCATCATTTGTCGGCTGTCGTTCGGATGAATTATCACTTAATTGTTGATGTAACCTTTTTTGTTGAAGTATATTTTGATCATCATCATTATCATTTGTTGTTGTATCTATTTTATAACTTTGTTTATCAACATGCAGTTTTGTCGGAGACTTTTTTACTCCAATACCAACGCCTATTTGTGTCATTGTACTACCTATAACAAGTAAAAACCAAAGAGTGAAGAAATAAAGTCGTTTTTTTTCTTTTTATTAATGATAGTTTTACCAGCCATGCCAACAAGTGAAGATGTTTTACGGGCATTTTCTTGAGATTTTTTTTCCAAATTACTTGCAACACCTAAATAGTTCATTAAAACTAAATAAATAAGAAAAGTTAGTTAATACCATATATAAAAATATATAAAACAATCATAACAAATAATGTCGTCCAAAAATAACCAATTGTTAAACATAAATTAAATACATGATTTTTATTCCATTGAACGTCACCTTAAAAATAAAAATTTAAATAAAAATTCAACAAAAAAAAAACAAATTTATAAATTTTAAATACTTACAAACACCATTTTGCATATTTGAAATTCCTTTTACACGTGGATAAAGCATAGTTGATGTAAAAAAAATAAGAGTAGGTACTAAAAATTTTAAAAAATATATGTGAACTAAAAACAGAAAAAAAAACATTAATAATACTTGTTATTTACCTGCCCATGTAATAGCAATCATAATATTAATTTTTCGTTTCGTACGCCATTTACGATACTTAGCTGGCATTTTAACTGAACAAAATCGATCGATTGTTATAAATAATACTGTATAAATTGAAGTTAAACAAACAGTATAATCAAGTGAAAGCCATATGTCACATATAATTGCATTTAATGGCCACTCTTTTGCATAGATGTATATTGTAAGTAAAGGCATTGATAAAAGGCCGATTAGAAAATCACTAACAGAAAGTGAAAGTATAAAATAATTTGTTGGCTGTCGAATTTGTCGATCAAGAAAAAATGCAAGCATTACAAGAATATTTCCTAGAACTGTTAATACTGATGTTATACTACCAAATACGGCTATTAGAATTAATAACCAAAATGGATAAAATCTATCATTTGTTAAATTAGCTTTTGTTGATATTAAAAACGATGATGCCGGACCAGGTATATGTGATATAGTCCAATTTGGATAATAACTACTTGTATATGTTGATCTAATAAAATTTGTTTGACTAGCATTAATCAACAACGCATGCGCAATGGCGGCGTTGTTATGATTGCTGCCTAGATTAACCACAGACGACATGCAGATATTGTTAAGAATAAATCTAGTATAAGTTTGATGATCATAATCATTTTAAAGTCACACCGATGAAAGGGATAATGGCGGTATATCATCGCCGACTATATGAAAAACAAAGAATAACATATATATATATATATATACATATATATGGATGCAAACTTATTACAGTTGCGAGCAAAGAGAGAAAAAAGAACTATATATATGAAATCCTAAGAGATGTTTTGTTCTTCTTTTTTTAATCTTCATCAGGCGCATGAAGCTCTTTTGTAAAATGTAATAGCTTTTAAAAGATACATTTCTTGATTTTTGTTGCTCTTCATCTTATTGAAATATGAAAATCTTAGTCTATTAATTATGAGTGTTTTCTTACTTACGTCACTTGTGTTTGTCTACATTAACTGAAAATAAGAAAAACATCAAGGATGTAAATAAAAAAAGAAAATTTCCATCTCAGAAAAAAACGCGTTATAAAAGAAACATAATTAATATTGACACTAATTCTTTTATTTAAACAAAATACAAATGAATAGAAATGTGTATTCTATTTTATCAGATTTTGTTTTCTAATGATATTATTTACACACTATTAATTTTTTCAATGATTTAAAAAAAAAAGCATTAAATGTCGTCTCCAATATAAACAAATATCTTTGATGTGAAACTACTAGTAGTGTTCTATGACATGAATAGAGGAAAATTATATATATTGTGCATAGAGAAATGACTTTTTTTAATACTCTCTTCTTTCACTCTCTTTGTTAATTTGATCGCACATCACTGCACCGTCTATTTAGTTAAAAAAAGGCTTATTATTTTCTATTTTCTCTTTTTTTTTTTATTTTCAAGACTATAATGGAAAGTATCTGTTGCACTGTTTCACAGAAATGTCGACGGTAAGAGCTATTAAACGTACTTTTCATCAAAACTTTATAGATGAAAATAGAAAAGGTTAAAATAGGAAATAATTAGTAATGAAATTTTCTGCCTTCTAAGCTCTCGAAAGATCTGTCAAAAACATGTGTATATTATAATTAAAATCATATTAGCAAAAAAGAAATGAGTAGAAAAGAATATTTATGATAAAATGAAGTTCCAATAATCTGACTATAATCATCTATATCTATACTCATAAATCTTTACCTTAATAATATTTGTTTTTGCTCATAATAATGAGACATTATATGGATTGTATTACATGACATTATTTAATATATCGATCATATTACTCTTTAATATTCTGTTTCTCTGTCTTTTATTGTATGTCTTAGAAAAGATTTCTCGCAAGAAAACAATATGACGAGTTCAATAAGAAAAAAGAAGCCTAGCGTAATTCCCGAGAATCTTCATCAACGACGGTTAATGTATGTGTCAAGGAGAATTAATCGTTGCATGTGATATAGGCTGGAGAAAATGCTAAGTGGTGTTGTTGACGAAGGGTTACTTCGAAACTTGATTTTGCCCAAATGTGTGGTATAATACAAGAATAGATCGTACGATTAACAACTGCAAGTAACAAGTGGGAGAGAAAGAAAGAAAGAAAGAATTCTTGACAACGATCGCAATCAATTTGTCGACAAAATCTAACGCGAAGGATCTACTAGAAAAACACAAGATTCATCCATCTATCTATCTATCTATCTATCTATCTACATATATATATATTGAAAGAAAAGAATTAAAGAAAAACTAAGATTAAACTGTTTTTTAATCTTTTATCAAATAAACGATTATAATTTACGAAACAAAATTCAAATATATCTTTCTTTCTGAAAAAAATATGTACTGAACGTTAATGAAGTTTGTATCTCGCAAATGTATATCATTTTCAAAGCTTCTTGCCTTTTTTTTTTGATTAACTATATAAGATATATAATGAGTTCCTGTCTTTTGTTTTCTAGTCTTTTTAAGCTTAT
This sequence comes from Rotaria sp. Silwood2, assembly GCA_905329745.1. Classification (NCBI taxonomy): domain Eukaryota; kingdom Metazoa; phylum Rotifera; class Eurotatoria; order Philodinida; family Philodinidae; genus Rotaria; species Rotaria sp. Silwood2. The sequence goes on along the minus strand of CAJNSZ010000017.1, from coordinate 29,071 downwards.
TACTTCTTATAGTTTTCATCTGTTTTTTTCTCGAGTAGCTAATGTTGATGATTGTTTAAAACATGGCGTGTGAACTATTCTTTATTTGTTTTTTTTTTAATCTTAGATTAGACTAAATATAGTTTGTCACATTTTATAATTGATTTTTTAGTATTCTATTTTCTCTTTTGTACTACTCTACTTCTTCCATGAATTTTCTCTTTGAATAAACAAATTCATTTTATAGCTGTTAAACCAAATAATATGTCCAATAGTCATATGACATTTTATGTAGTAATTCTAAGAAATCTCTAAAGAATTCGTAACAGAAAAGACGATTTAATAGAATACATAATAGATCAATCTTTCAATAAGACAATCAAGACGTATTGTTTAATTAACTCGACTTACTGTTATATTTATCAAGTTGATGAACGATAAAAACGCTCACTTGATTTATTTCTCTTCTTTGACGGCAAAGAATTGATGTGCGTGTTTTCTTTCTTGTTTTTTCTTTAAGAACTTATGTGCGTACATTTTCTTTTTTTTTTCTTTTTGTCAAAAATCTAATTCAATAAATGAACTGAAGAAATAACACGAGGTTTTTTCTCCTTTTTTGCTTTTTCTTGTTCGCTCATCATTCAAGAAAAGATTAAAAATCATCATTGCTTGCTAAGCGAAAAGATGAGATTTACTATCTCGGCTCAATGGATTAGTGACGAGCATATATACAATGGACCATCGCATTTACTAAATCGAATTAGATCAACCATCGTCACTATCATCGCTTTCTTTCCTATTGCTCGAAAAAGTATCACACTAGTCAAATTCATCAGTATCCTCAGATAAAAGAACGACTGAACGAAAGAAAGATATTATCATCCGATTATACAAAACACCGCTAATATTTCATCGATCCGATAAAAATTTTTAATATTTTATGAATATAAAAATGATCTCTTCATAATATTGCTTTGTTACACATCCAATAATTTATGTATTTGATCATCTGTTTTCACTATTGACTGGTATCAAAAAGCTTTGTTTATTGTTTATGAAATTAAAAAAAAAAAAAAACTTATTCAGAAAAGCAAACAATTCTACTGTTTTTTTAGCCTTTTCTATCTCCTTTGAACATAACTAGAAATGGATGAACGAATGTCAAACGATTTGTTTATTCATGCTGTTGTTGATAAAAGCGCGCGAGCGCATTTCCTTTTTATTTTTTTGACTGATCCATCGATGATGGAAACGAAGAAAAACTAAAGAAAAAGCTCTTAACCAACTCGTAATTTCATTTTGTGAATCACATAATTCCGCTTCACAAGTTCCTTTGCGCACTAACTAACGTAAAAAAGAAGAAAAAAAAAATCAATTCGTTTTTTTTTGCTATTCATTCAAGTGATTGTCCTCGGTTGATATGCAAAATATGTATGTACTCAAGCGCGTCATTCTTCATTTCTTTTGATTATTCAAGAAATAATCCAGAAGAGAAAGACGGAAGTAAAGACTGGTTGAGAATGACAGTTGTTTCATCTTTATAGGCGACATCTTTCTCTTTTTTTGGGGGGGACTTGTCTCTCATCATTATATCCTAATCTAATTAAATTCATGAAACAAAATTAGAAAATCTCTGATATACGTCAAGTTTTATTATTGTATTATTAAAAAAAAACATAATGAAATGGTTAAGAAATAACAGAATCATAATAAAAATGATTTCTAGAACATGATATATATATATATGTCATGGGTTTATTTGGTCTTTTCAAAAATTGACAGCAATGATAATGATGGATAATGACATATAGTACTTGATAAAGAACAAGATATGAACTTTGTATAATATGCGTCAAAACATTTTACCTTTACATATTTTGGTAAGTAAAAAAATTAGACTAAATCATAATCTATGATTTTCTTTATTTGTTTATGCTTTTGATCTCATCTACAGCATTATTGTTTGATGCTGGTATTTGTTATAAAAAGTTCTAGTATTTGAGAATAATCAATAATAACAACATACGATTCCTTAATTGATAACATATCCTAATCAATCTGATCAATTGACGTTTATTCATAACAATAAAGATCTCTTGTTTTGATATTGACATATAAACACATGTGTTTGTCGGATGTGTCAAAACATCCTCAAGCAAAATATATGATTGCATTATGATCGTTATCATACCTTTAGATATATGTTGACTTTAAGTCATAGGTCGACAACTTCTGTTTTGTATTATATTCAAGAGTAATAGAAAGAATTCCTAATGAACAATAAATGTCAACAATTTAATTGAAGAATAATAGTTTTATAATTGAATACTGAATAAAAATATAAATTAATAATTAATTAATACGAAAAAAAATCTGTTGTTTTTGAACAAAATTCATTTTATTGAAAAAATGTTTCCAAATTATGATCATCAATCGAACTCATGTTTTAATCTTAATTTAACAAGAAGGTTCAAAGCCTGAATGAATTCATATACTACTCATAAATCTGTTAAAATTATGATTTTTCTTATTGACTATAGATCGAGTATCAGAGTTTTTCATTGAAAAAGTACGAGACTTGATTATTTATAAATCATGATAAGCCGTTATAAATATAGTCAATAAACTCTATATCATCATTATTATGAAGAAACTCAACAATATCTTATTACAGTTGAAGAAAAACAAAATTTTGTAACTTATATCGACTTTTAAATTCGATCATGTGCCACATTTAAATTCCAAAATATACGATTCATCAGACTCTTAAGCATTATACGGTGTGCTTATAGAGACAATTCTAGATAATAAAATTCATTAGTTAGTTTCTAATCTATGTAATGCCACGGGCAGACTGGCAGTTGGGAACTTGACAAATAAGCCTCCAGCCAGATGAGTTTTCCGACATTTGAGCTTTTCATATGTAGTTTTGACCTAAATAAATAATAAGCTACATATACGTACATTGTTCACTAAGATGTGATAACATACTATGTAACAATATCTATAAATAATTAATCACTCTCATCGGTCAATATGTTAGTAATTCTTTTCAAAGGAATAAAAAAATTCAGTATTTGATTAGTTATTCCTTGAACGAATAATACATCTATCAGAACAAAGAAAACTTGAACCATTATTCTTTATATATCTCTTTGTAGGTATATCAATTATACAATTATCAAAATGTAAAGATCAATATCTTGTTGAAATGTTTTCGAGTATGGATGTGGGAATGGATGTGAAAACTCTTCTCATTCACAACTAGAAGGCTACAGGAGGTTCCTTTTTCACAACCTGTAACCTCTCATGTCCTTTCCTGTGTCACATCAGAGAAATATTCAAACTTTTTTCTTAGTTTTTTTTTGTAAAATTTCATTCAACGTGTTTCAATTATAAAGCAAATAAAAATCATTAACAATATCTAAATTTAATAATTTTCGTCTTTATTTTTCGAAATTCGACCTAATGAATTGAAACATGCTCTGATCTAGTTGAACTTGTAGGAACTCCAAATAAGAGTTTCTATCTGAAGATCATCCAAGACTTATCGTAATCTTAAAGGTGTTATTTATAGTAGAATCTCCTCATTGTCAATGCTGTTGTGTAATTCTATCATTTGTTCCTCTCTACAATTCCCAAACACCAATTATACATGCCTTTCAACGGCTTTGATAATAAAGTAAGTTGTGGAAATATTGAAGAATGCTTGCTCCAACATTCTAACAATGTATCATCTTTCAAAAATGAAAGTTCGTTGTTAATATAATGATCAATTTCATCATAATTATAATCACAATACTTCTCCACATCGTCTGCAAAATTCTTCCATAATATCATATCGTATAACTAAATCATTTTTCTTTTTCTTTTTTCTGACGCCTTATTGTCAATGTTAAACATTATTGTAGATATTACAGATGAATGTTCTTGTTGAATCAGAGAACTAAATGTATGCTTGAGTAGCTATATAATATATAAACGATAAATTAATGACACAACTGTTTCTGTTGAATATCCTTGCGACTAATGTTATTTAATTATTAGATCATTTTCAATTCTATTTCTTTTCTTATTGTATAACTTTAGTAAAGATTGCGACAATATCTAATATGCAAAATTAGTCAACGGTTGATAAGTAACGACATTTATACCTTGTCATCTACCCTGCTCTAGCCAGGGCAGAACAAGTTATCTATATCCTGCAGGGCTCTACTCACACTCATACCCGTGTCTTATATGAAGAAAACAAGAAACATCTTAGACATTGGATTACTGATCTTCATATATATTCCAGAAAAAAATATTCCAAGAGAGCAACAGCCTTATTTAATTTTTAGCTTTTTTTAAATAAATATTTTAAAGATGATAATTTTTCATGTTCATAATCTATCGAAGCTTAACTGCTGTTTCAACCATGCCAGGACCCCATCAGTGGTCCGAACGAGGGGAAAAGGACGAAGTGTAGTCTCTCTCCCAGTCTAACCAGTTTTTATTCTCATCCTGCTCGAAGAAACACATTCTCCTTTTGTCGAAAAAGGTGACAGCCTCTCAATGTTGGCTGCTTCGAATCATCATTGTGGAGGACAAAAGCGAACAATACTGTAACGGGTGATTGAAAAGTTTCGACCCCTCTCAGTAAATCGATGATATTTATGACAAACCTATATAAAGTTAATTGATCGAAACATATGATTTCGTAGAGGAAGATTAGATCTATCATCTTAATAGAAAAGACCTTTCGAAATGCATAGATTTAGTTCAATATTATGGTTATTTTACTAATCTTGAAGGAATATTTTCATTTCACATTTTTTAAGTAAAATTTTAAAAAAATTCTATAAAAGATCAAAATGATTTATAAGTTTGCCAGATTAACGTTTTGTATAAATATCAATAATCAAATTTTGTCAAATGTTGACCCTGTTTTCAACCTTTTTTAGAATACTATTAGTCATTTTCTGACACTGTTCTATACTTAAACTTTTCTATTTATCAATAATTTTTTATTTAATATTTTCATATTTACTTAAATCTTATCAAATGATCCCTGATAAGTTTTATATTAATCATATTTCATTTATTTAGCTTTGAAATGCATACTGAAACTTTTTTTAAATAAGACTGTCAAAACGAAAAATTCAAGTAATTGAGATGCTAAAGAATAAATTTTAAACAGTAAACTTCATAAAATAAGACTGCCAATATGACAGCATTTAACAATAGGAATAGTATTACAAAACTGCAATCATTATCCGTCAATATGATGAATATTATTCCTTTAAAATGAGAAGTCTTACAGAAAAACGATGCCGGCAAAAGACATACAGCAATTATGAAAAAATTTGATTTCATGTTGCGAAGAAAATACTCAATCAAGATTAGTGAAATAATCATAATATTGGACGACATCTATGAATTTCGAAAGGTCTTTTTTTTAAGATGATAGCTCTTATCTTCTTCTACAAAATATATGTTTTGATCAATTAACTTTACATAGGTTTGTCGTAGATATCATCGATTTACTGAAAGGGATCGAAACTTTTCAATCACCCTTCATTATACAACCATTTCCTAGTCAAATAAATATTTCTTTTCACTATTTATGATAATTACATACAAATAAATTCAAATTGTTTTATTAATTCTTATTTTAAATGTATCTTTTTCATATGATTTTCGTATATATGAAGTACATGATTGATCATATTGATTTGTTAAATTATTCGGATGTATTTTTTCATAATTTTGTAAAAATATCCATAGAATATTAGCTGCATATTTTTCTCCTTTATTAATTAATTGTATTAATTGATGAATTATTGGTAACCATGAAAGTTTATATCGATCCCAAGCAAAACCAAATGTTATTGCATTTTCTAAATGATTTATATTAAAATAACGAAATGATTTATCAAGGTTTTCTAAATGTGAATGAAAAAGTTCCCTTAATGATATTACTGATATATTAAGAATAAATTCAGTTAAATAACCTATATAACCATCATCAGATATACCACGTTTTATACAATCATGTGGTAAACTTGTTTTATTAACATATGGACGAAGTTTTTCAAGTAATGCACGTGAAAAACAGACACCGGCACCATATGTTGCAAATGTATATGTTCGATTATGTCCAGGAACTTTTAATCGATAATCAATACTTGTTCTACCAATATAATATGGTTTAGATGAATTAATTTGAGATAAAAATTGATATAAATTATCTAGATTAACATATTGATCATCATCAAAACGACACATCCAATCAAGATTAGAATTTATTTGTGATAAATTATAAAATAATTCAAATTCATGTGCTGTTTTACAACATAAATCAAATCGATTATGTGTTTGTGGACAATTTGTTTCAATTAAATTTTTAAATGAATTTAATACTTTTTTATTAGAATATTTTGAAATATTATCTGTTAATAAATATATATTTGATTGTTGAGATAAATTTGATGGTATCCAACTTTGTAGAAGATAATCTAAACGTAATTGACAATGATATGATGTACGAATGAAGATAATTGTTCGATCAACAGTTGTAGATGTAAAGTAATTTTTTCGTTGAGTTATGGACGTAATTACAACAAAGGAAATACTTATTGAAATTAGAAGAATCGTAATAAGAAAGCAACGTAATATAAAACGATTCCGACGACGAAACATAGATGAATGAATAAGACATAAATTTATAAGAAGGATCAAAATGAAATCTTATATTTGATAAGATTGTATCGATTTCTCTAGAATATCTTTATGTGAATGTAAATTTGATATGAATCTAATGTTTATTAGTCTAAAGCAATTTATTTTTTGTGCTGGAGAAAGCTGATGAAAAATTCTTATTCAAGGTAATTTTCATTTTGTGAAACACGATCTAAAATGAATGTTGAAATAAAGAGTGAGAAATTTGAATCCTTCCACGTATAGACCGTGAGAGATATTGTCAATATACGATCAAAAACTGTATATCAACAACATCTCATTATAATACATGAACTACTTACTTATTGTATTTCTGGAAGAGTAAGACAAAAGAATAGTGAAGAAATGTGTTTCAAAATAGATAGGATAAAACAATCTTTCTGCGATTAGCAAGAGCAGTTACATCGTGCTTTTCATTTTAATCTCGCAGAGATTGCACTAACAGCTTTCCATCAAAGCTTACATATATCAGTTACTATAGAGGACAATACAAAACAAATGAATGCTTTTTTATTAGTGATTAATCAGCAATATCAACTTAGTTACTGAATCAATATATAACATTCCTTTTTTCCAAGATAAATATATTTTTTTTGTAGTATTGATAGAGATATTTAGTTACCTGAAATAGATTGAACAAAGCGTTATGAAGTAGCAATCAAATTTATGTATGTACTCTATATCATTCAACAGCGCATTATCTTTTCGGTTGACATATTGATCTATTTTTAAAAATGATATTCTAGAACTTATTTGAGGATTAATACTTTTTTTAAAGAATAATTCTTTTCTTCTTGTCATGATGATATGCACTCTTTTTTGACAAGAACTTATCTAACGAAAACATGAAAAAATAACTTTGCTGATTATGTTTTCTATTTTTATATAAAAGTTATAAATAGGTCATACAATCATACAACATGCTACGTAAGTTTGAATGAATAAGAATTGATAAACTCTTTCAAGTGAGTTGAATCATACATATGATTATTTTCGTTCAGATATTGATATTCGCTTCATTATTATATGAATTTTAGCACCTGGTTATTAGATTTCCAAATACATTACTTATCAATGACAACCTAAAAGTATCAATTTTTCTTCTTAAATGAAAACTTATCAAATAGAGTATTGGAAAATCTATGTTGCAGTTATCTTTTTCCATAAACTAAGTTCAAAATAATTAACATAAATATACAGTTGAAAAGATAAGAATTACGGTTTTTTCTTTATTTCCTTGGCAAAATCCAACCAATATTTTCCTTGTCCTTTTCATTATAACATACTGAGTCATTTTTTCGTTCTTTGCAGCAATAGAAAGATAATGTGCACGCTAAACAAAAAAATATTTACTTAGTGACTGTTTTTTGCAGATCACATTGATTAAAAATCGTCAGATTAGATTTTGTTTATTATTGTTTCGAGTAATGTCACAACCATGTGCTATTAAAACATGTAAACGTGCATCACGTACTTTATGTCATTGCTGTAATCAAAATCTTTGTCGAGATCATTTCAATGAACATGATGATTTACTCAATTCGCAATTGAATCCTTTAACTGACAGAGTCAATGTATTAGGTGATCGACTAACAGCAATAAAGATCGACAACATAAACAATGAATATCGTCAAAAACTTAATCAATGGCGTATGAATTGTCATAAAAAAATTGATCTTTATTATGAACAAAAATGTCAAGAACTTGATCGATATGTTACCGAAAAATTAGACGAACAACGAAAAGAAATTGCTAATCTACGTTCAACAATGATTGAACTAATCGATAAACAGGAAACAACAAAAAATGACATCAATTCACTTACATTGGCTATTTATACTTTAGAGCAAAAAATGAATGAGATTGAACAGATCCATATTCAAGTTGATATGCATTCATTAGTAATAGATGATAATTTGATTCAGATTGGAAAATCAACTATGCATCAGTTTGATTTGTTAAATCTCCCTCCTCTATGTGGAGTAATTAATCGATCACGTATGAGTTATAATTCACTAGCTGGTAATGATCGATTTCTATTGACATGTATTGATTCCAATTTATGTTTGATCGATAACGCTTTGTCAGTAGTGAAACAGAATAAATGGGATTATGGTGATATTGAAGACATGTGTTGGTCGGAAGTATTAAAACATTTCTTTGTACTAGTTAAACAGAATGTACTGTTAGTTGATGAAAATACAATGTCAATTAAAAAAGTGCAACAAATCAAAGATGAAAACTGGAACTCTTGTGGATGTTCCGATAAATCTTTATATTTATCACGATGTGACTGGGATTCATCTATGCTCGAGTTCAGCTTACTACCATCAATTCAATTGCTGAACATTTGGAAAACTACTGATAACTTAGAACAAAAGCAACGATTAGATGCTATTACATACCATAACGGAACACTTGCTTTGGCAATCAATGATCAATCTAATGAGGCAAAACTTATTGAATTGAGATCATCAAAGACGTTCAAACTACTTTGGTCAATTCAGCTTGATGTCAATTATAATATCGCAGTACTTCGTTGTTGTCGATTTAATCATGACGATTTGCTTCTAGTTGATTGGCGAACGTCATATCTTTTTCATATAACTAATGATGGAAAAATCAAAGGAACAAATGAATACCAACCGGTACCTTATAATATAAACTTATTTAGTTCAAACATACTAGCCATATTAACTGACACTACTGTTAATTTTCACAAACTATAGCTTACATTTTGGTTTTTAGATTCCATGGAAAGATATTTTAAAGGAAATGAATATTCTTTTTGAATAGTATTATTTTGACTATGCACCATAATAATCTGTATGATCAATGCTTATCACTTTCTTTTTTTGATATCTGAATATTATGGAATACTAATTTGACATCTTCTTGTTAAAAAAATCAAATTTTAACATGTGAAACTAAAGATAGGATAAATATATAATTATAAAGTTAAGTAATGAGAAAAAAAATCAGCTTTCTTTGGAAGTAAAAACTATTGGAGTTAGAGGAATCTTGATTAAGCACTGATGAAATGAATTTTCTAGTCCATAATATCAGTCTCAATTTATTTATACATTCTTTCGTAATCGTGATTCGATTGAACTTAAATAATAAGAAAAATATTTTTGTCTTAATTAAGCTTGCGCTTCATGTTTCTTTTTGTTCTCTCAAATAATTACAAGCCGATTTTTTATTCTAGTACAACAAATACAATCATTTACGTATAGTGAATTATATCGAGTTTTGAAAATCAAATTTCAGCAATGATAATTTTAGTCTTCTCAAATGGCTAAGCACCTGTAGAATTTATTTAACAAATGAAATTTTCTATGATAACTTGACGAAAAAATTCGTCCGACTCATATTCACTGTTTGAGATCATATTTTGCTCATATGGAGAATTCACAGTATAGATAAAAGCAGTAGTGTTTCTCGGTCTAGGGCTGCTAAAAAAAGTTCTTTGTAAGAACTGAAAATGACTGTGACACGTATCAAATTTTTTCATAACTTTTCTCCCTCATCAAATTTGATCACTTTTGACCAAATTTAAAGTATTGCAAAGTGATTCGGTATTTTATCTGTCAATATTAAGAAATTATAGTCATAAATTATTCATTTGGATTGAGAAAACCTTTATCGAAGAACAGATCAAAATTAACGATTGTTCAGACAGACAAGCCTTCTTTTAACAGGTTTTTACGCTTCTTTTATCGATTCTAACTAACTCGGTGGAACGAAAATGAATGTAATCGTGTTGCACAGCATGTTAATCAGCACATGTTTTGCTTATTCTTTTTCATTGTCATACTTTTTACATAACGAGTATTACTAGCTACTGAAAGCTTTAAATAATCTTTTTTCGTGAATAACGTGAATGTCATCGTTGAATGATACAGTTACGAAAAATATTGAAACTTTTCAGGAAGTATTGAATGCTCAAACAAATGCAGATAAAGTGTGAGTGTCAAAGGAGGGATGAGGGTGGATCTGGTTGCCGTTGTGGATGTTCATATCGGTGTGTAAGTGAGGGCCATCTTTGGAGGAGTATTTTGTAGCTTTTTTTCGTCTCTGTAACATTACGACGACAAGACAAACATGACAAAGACAAATGCAGATGGCACAAGGTAGATAAAGTAGGCTATTAAGAGCGACGTGGCTGGATCACGTGCCAACTTTGTAGATTGAACTACATACGCGATCACGAGGCAATACATAGCCAGCAGATCAATGGCTACATAGAGTGCATTACGCAGTTTATTATCGAATTTTATTTGATTAGATACATCTTCAAATATGCAATATTTAAACAAAAAAAGCAAAAATGTTGTTTTAGCTGTTTCTACCATTTGTCGACCTGAGATGCGGCTTGTTTTTTCCATACTTTTTCATAAAGATCAAAATAGTCATCGTCGTATTGATAATCTTCGTCAATAGAGATTTTTGGTACTGAATTCTTTACTTCCTGATGACAATGAGGTCCACTTTTGTTAACGATCATTTCTTCATTAGAAATATTTAGAGCATGTTTTCGTTCTTGTTCTCTTCGCTTCTCATCCTGATGAAGCTTCTCTTCGGCTAGTCGCTGATTTTTAGCAGGATTCCATTGTGGAGAATGTCGAAATGGGCAGTCAAGTCGTCGACACCAATCTCCACGATAGCAAACTTTCATAATCATCTCCATTTGCTGTTGCTCGAGACGTACGAGATTCTCACGTTGTTCTTGCTCAAATTTGCGTAGATTCGCTTCAAAGTTCCAAGTATCGGGATGTTTGAATGTACAATTACGACGAGAACATTTTTCACCAAAACCACACTCGATTGTTGACTTCTTTTTTTTATTTGTCTTGTTACGATTCGACATTTGCAAAAGACAGTCAACAAGAAATCTTCTCTAGTAGAATTCTTACGTTTATTGTCTTGTGCTTTCGATCAATCGTGATAATATATAAAAATAGTCTGATTCTTTAGTTGGAAACTCGGGTAATCCACTTCACTTGAAGAAATGCGCCACACATTGCAACGATGTAAGTACAACAAACAATCGTGTTTCTTGGCTTTTACCGTTTGGTTTATTCTCTTTTCTCTGTCACATAGTCGGAAGAAACATAGAAGTCGTAAAATTGTTAAAGTCAGGCTACTTAAGGGGCCTCCCCCCCCCCCTTAGAAAATCCATTTTTTGGTAAAGTAATCGAAGTCGAGTTTTTATCATAGGAAGATGGAGCGAAGTTTCCTCTTTCAGAATATATATAAATTTTTAAAAAAAGGTCAAATTTTTACAGACTTTCGTATGAGATTTCCACCTCACTACCTGGTTTTCGGAGAGATTTTTGCGGTTTTTGTTATTTTTGGGAAGACTACTTTTGTACTTCTATCAGCATGGAATAAACATTCTTATATCATATAGTATGACCTGTAGTGCTAGCTTGCGTCATCTATTGCGCGCTTTCAAAAATTACACATATATATTATCCATATACCATTATTTCCTGCATTTGGATAAAAAAATCATTTCTAAAACTTCTTTAACGTTTTTCTCAGAACATAGTTTCCAATCAGGAAAATTGATATAACTTTCGTTCGGCTCGAGCTATATCCAATAATTTTTTTTTGTTTTAAAGGTCTCAATGAGAGTAAACTTTTGTCCGACCAGTTTTTTTAAAGTCGATTCCTGCGATGAGAAAAGTGGAATTTACTGTCGTTGGATCACCATTTTTTATGCTGATTTTTAGACCCTTTCACTAAAATGGTCATAAAAAATCAATAAGATTGAATTTAAAAATTCTGTTCGGACAAAAGTTGCGTACTGACATTAGCTTTAATTTGAGACCAGCCCCAGCTCGATATCTCGTTTTATGGGAAAGTTATATCAATTCTCCTGAAGGTCAAAAATGACCTATGATTCAGCTGAAACTCCGGTCTAGTAAGGCCAATCGGGCTGAAATTTTTACCAGGAGCATATCTCTCCAGGATCACTCATCCCTGAAATTTTCAGCTCAAAAGGCCCATCCTAAGTGGGAATTCATTTCTAAGGGGGGGGGGGGGGCCTTAAGAAATCAATCATGCAACTCGTGTATAAATTTCATATCCTCATTCTTCTTCTATGCATGTGAACGCGCACACAGATAGATTCTGTAGGCCTCTAGTACGAAGTTTATCTTCGAATTTCTCAGACAGTATCATCTTGTTTCTCACTTGAAGTATCATTATTAAATCATCAAAATCTAAACATGGACAGACAAGTCCAAGTCATGACTCGGACTCGACTATTTGACTCCAGTCATTCCGAATCATTTATTCAAAAAAGTTTTCATTTGTAGTTTTAAAAAGAAGAAATCTTGATTTGTAAGATTAAGTTCTCACTTATTTAGAAATTCAGTCCTAATTTTATACATTGCATCCGAATAATTTTTTCAAGAGCTTTTTTTTTTTGATCTATGGGTTCATGTGGTCATAAATGATAGACTATACGTATTGTTGAAATATGTGCATTTTTTTCTCGCATGTTTAGTTTCGATTCATCTCTGAAGGATGTATACGTGTATGTAATAAAATAAATGAAAACTTCGCATTGCATCACATGCCATATTCTTTATCACGCTACAATATAATTGTTGTGTGACAGTGTTTCGATAACCAAAATTTGCCATCATTCATTTCACATTATCTATTACCTAATAAGAGATGTGAGTGTGCGATCTTCACATCATCCTTAAAAAAAATCAATACCGATCTCTTAATAATCTTGCTAAAATAAATATATGTGTTGCTGACATGTTAACACCAGATGAACATAGGTTTATATAAAAGTGATCTTTTAATGAGATCGAATTCTTCACATTTTACAAAAAAACTAATATTTCTACTCTAATACATTTTAAGTGTAATAAGGCATTTAATTTAAATGGTAATAAATAATTTTTGCTTGTAAACAGGTTTAAGATTAGATTTTTGGTTACAAAAACATTATATATTTTTTTTTACTATGGTGTGATGTTGTGTAAAATAGACGAGTTGATTTCACTGTTCTTAGTTTTGTTGATTAGTCTAGATTAGTTGTGTGATTTTTTTTTCATGTATAATCTATTTTGATTTTTGCGCTTAAAAACTAGGAACTATATCTCGCCTATTGAAAAACTTGTTGTTGACGTTCTTTATAAACATAATTACAGAGCGAAGAAATGGAAAAAAATAGCTTGACTCGCCCATCTTTGAATCGACTCAATATGATATTAGAACATTTACAACAAAGAGATTGACAATGTTTTTGTGTTTATTAGTTTTACCGTAGGCAATTAGAAACAGAGACCGACATCAGGACAGGACTGCCCTGTCCTGTCCTACAGGACAAAGTTTTTTTTTCGTCCTGCCCTGGTCGTTCTGCAGGACGACTATACCAGAGCACAGGACACGACAGGGCAAGTTATTTTTCCCTGGTAAATCATTATTAATTCTCAAGTTATATTTTTTTAGGCAAAATTTTCAATCATTTGTACAGTTACTAGAGACGTCGCTGTAAGCTAATCACGTTTACATTTCATCTATTGTATAGGTTAGCGACAATTTTTACGATTCTTCTCTAGCTATCATTTGTCTCATTTGAATAGACCAGAAACAAAAAGCAGAACAAAGAAAGAATACAATAGCCAGATTATCTATCTTTATAGCAAAAACAAACTACCGTATATGTCTGCTTTTTTAATTTCATTTATTACGTTGAACATTTTCATTTGCTTTTGTGGGTTTCATTTATATATTCAACGTTTTTCATTGTATATCTGTTGATATGGACTAGTTGATACTCGATTTTCATTTGAACATAGACATTAGTATCTTGTAGCATTTTTTTGAAATGGTTTAAATAACCTATGTATAATGAAAAGAAAAACTGCCTATAAATCTTCTTCAAGTTATGAGTTTTGTTTCGGAACATAGAACGAATCTAAAACTCTTGAGGCCGCCCTGTCCTGCCCTGTCTTGCCTGGCCCTGCCCTGAGGACAAGACAGGACAACAAAAAATTTTATGCACCAGTACCAGGACAGGACAGGGCAAAATAAATCAGGGCAACAGGACAGGACAGGGCAAAAAAAAGTGCCCTGTGTCGGTCTCTGATTAGAAATCAAGTGACTAACATTCAGTTTTTATTGATAGACATGAATTCAATATTACTGATGTCTTCTGGAATATATTGTTCTTAATTTTACAATAAATATTAGTATTTATGTGAGCATCAAATATAAGAAATATACTATCTAAATAAATTTTGCAGTAGAATCTCACTCGAGTTGAAACTTTTTTCGATCCGAATATAGAATAAATTTAATGGGTTCGATTATAGTATTGATATTAATATTTAGGCGGAAATAATAGCGTAAAGAAGAATTTTGTGCTTGTAAATAAATTAAAATTTCCTTCTTCATAAAAATGAATAAAGTTTTTAAAAAAAAAAAAAGTCAAGTTAGTTGTGAGTATGTGTATCGAATATTACCATAGATCCTAACCTGACGAGCTCAACTTGCCAATTATTTTCCTTAGCTTAATTATTATTTATTATATTTAGAATGAATTAAAACGTCTTTGAGAAAGTGCAAGTGCTGTCACATGGAATAATCCTAATGATTTAAGTAATACTTGGACTGATATTCTTGAAGGTTAGATTTTAAATTTGAATATAATTTTTAATTATTCAAATATTCTTTATAGATGATCAACCTGAAATAAATGAATATCTTAAATATCAACGAACAATACGTGAATTAAAAGATGAAAATAGTCATTTACGAGATGAAATGGCAAATTTACGAAAATCATTGAAATTACAATCATCTGAAAAAAATCCAGTATAATATCATATGATTATTTTCTTTTTTTTTTTAGAAAACAAAAATAAAGATTTTGTCCTTTTTTTTTCTATTAAAATTTAGTATCGACGAGAAGATGATATAATTCATATTGAACAAATGTATGCAGCACAAATATCTAAATGTCGTCAAGAATATGATGAACAAATTCATAAACTACAATTATATATTAAAGAACTTGAAGATTGGAATGAAAATCAACAAGGTTTGATTTTAATTTAAAAGATTGTTTTTTTTTTTGGAATTTTTTGTTTTGTTATATAGAAGATGAATTACGAAAAACAATGGAAGTACAAAAAGAAGTTGTATGTGTTAATATTTAATTAGAAATAAAAAAAAACGTATTTGTTTTTATTTAGTTTAATAGGATGAAGTTGATAAAGATCTTCTTTCACAAGAACTTGAACAAGCAAATAATAAATTAAATTGTTATAGTGAAAAATTAAAAGAATATTTAAATTTACAAACAAATATGGATTCATTAATATTACAAAATAAACAATTAGAAAATAATTTACAATTAGAACGACAAAATAATAAATTAAATTTAGAACATATTAATCAATATGAAGAAAAAATTCATCAATTACAACAAGATATTATTCGATTACATTAGAATAAAAATCATCAAGAACAACAAAGTAAAAAATATTTATTATTTATTTTAATTTATTTATTTATTGAATATTTTAGCTGATAATAATAATGATGATGATGATTTAAATCGTCTTCTTAGTGAAGAACGACAACATTGTGATGCTCTTCCAGCTGATAATGATTCAATGTTTCATCTTCTTGAAGAAACTCGTTCACAAAATTTACAAATTGAAAATAATTTAAAAGAAAAATTTCAAAATGATATTCTAAATAAAGCCAAAAACAAATTGAACAATTTATTTTTCAAATAAATTCTCTTTAAGATCAATTTCAAAAACAAATTAATCTTCAAGTTGAAAATTTATCATAATCATATTCTTTGTATTTATCTTTTTTTTTTCTATCTTCAGAGAAATGAACAAGAAAGTTTCGATAAACAAATGAATAATCTTCAAGAAGAAATTCAAACAAAAGAAAAACAAATTGATATGGAAGTTAGTAAATCAACATTGATCTTTTATCAGACATATTCTTTTGTTTGTCTTTTTATTTTAGAGAAGTGAACATGAAAAACAGATTAATCAATTAAATGAAGAAAAAAAAATCATTTAATATCTTAAATAAACAATCTCCAACAATTTAAAGAAGAACAATTAGCAAAACAAGTCGAGGTGAGAAAAAAAGGTGATAATTTTTGAAATTATTTTGTTTTATTTATTTATTTATTTATTTATTAGGAAGAAGAAAACCGTTTAAAAGAAGTTCATGTACGAGAAATGCTTGAAAGACAATTAATTGAACTTAAGGAAGATTTATAAGCAACAGAAAATGAGAAAAATGAACTTAATAATCAAATTGATGAACTTAAAGAACAATTACAATCAAAAGATAAACAAATTCAAATAGCTGAAGTTAGTACATGATCATCTTTTATTCTCTCAAAAAAAAACTGAAATCTATAAGATTACACATGTTCTATCTTAAGAGCTGATCTTTTCGAAACTGTTCAATACTTTGAAAGAATAATTTTCATATCAAACCATGGATTCTTTGAAAAAGTTCATCTGAACTTTATTTTCCTTTCTAGAAGTGCATATTAACATCTTGAATTATAAAACTGTACACAGAAACATCATAAACTATATAAACATACAGATATACCGAGTTTAACTTAGGAATGTACAGTTTCAGTTTATTGATCATTGACTCACTCTGGGTATTGCACATGAATACAACTAGTAAGCTCAACAATGGAGTTTTATATTCTTTTTAAACGAAATAAATACGTCAGAGATAAGTTGATTGCATTTTTTTTTACTGAGAGATGTAGAATTAAAATTTTTCCAAAGTATAACATACACAAATCTCAGCGTCAATTTTTTTACATTATAAGATGTCCCAAAAGTCCATCCGAAAAGTTTACATGATTAGCTCTTAAATAGTTCAAGCGATTTATAGATATTTTTTTAAAATAAAGTTATAGTATATTCTTTGGAGTTTTATTTCATATAATTTGATTTAAAACAAATTTTCGAAACGTAAAAAATTCGACAGAAAATTTCTTTTCGAATTCATTTATTTCTGTTATCGGTTATTATTTTGAATCCAATCAAATCTTTATATATGTCTTATACAAATAGGTTTTCACTTTATATTTAACAATAAAGAATTTAAATGAAAAGAGACTTCATCCAAAAAAAACAAAACAAATAAAGTCTCCTTATTGTTGATATTTTCTAACATTGGTATCAAAGTGATACGATTTCAATTCGATCTTGTGAATGTTTTTCATAACGTTGTCAGACAAAATGTACCTTATATGGCTTCATTGAAAGATATTCCGTCATAATTCAGCCTGATATTGTTCGTGGAATAAAGCAGAATGTTGCAACAACCCAAACACTCCATAGTAACAAACCTCATGCAGTTCATCGATTTTCTTTTCTGTAATTTTTCAAAGTCTTTCAAAATTTTTTTCCATTTAATACTATACTGGTTTTGCAAAAGCGTCGAAAACCATATTTCGTATAGTCTATGTCTAACTTTTGTGAACCACTTCGTAAAATGATAGCTCACCTACATTTTAGAAACTCTAGGACTTCTATTATAATCAGACAATTTTAGTTGTTCGAACAAAGTTTCATAGATACTGTTAATATTTCTCCAGACATCAATATTCATGATTAAAAATAATCTCTAGAAATAATTTTCATATTTGATATAGTTCGTTCTTTGTCTTTAACGAGAATAAAAAAAAACAAAAGGATATTTAACACATCTATATATGTACATGTGATATTTTATCCTTCTCTTCTTTTTCTAACTATTAACCATCTGACTAGTCCGTTAGTTATTTTATCATTTGAACTAAGTCGTCGTCTAACTTAAGATCATTTTAGTATAACATCAACCTATCCACACACATACATTTACAATTATTCGATTTAACGATTGGTAACATTCGAAAAAAAAAATATGACTGATCAACGTACCACAACATCTTCAGATGAAGATAAAGCTAAACAAAAACAAAAACGAACACATATGTCATTGTTTACTCTTTGTAAACGAATAAAAGAAGCTAAATTAGATGTAAGATAAACATTTATAAAAATTTATTTATATATAAAAATAATTATTTAGGGTCAACAATTATTTTCTCGTTTACTTGAAGAAACAAAGAACCAAATGCGGACAGCTGAAAAAGCAATTTGTGTAGCTGGACACAAAGAAACATCAGATGAAAAAATGGAACAATTAGAATACGATTTAGCAAGAGCTATCTTTTATGTTGAAACTGTTCGTTTTAATATGGATCAAACATTACAAGAAAAAGAACCACAAACAACAAATAATGATCATGAATATGATGAAGAAAATGAGACGGTAAATAATAATTTGAAAATTATAAGAATATTCGAGATTTATATTTGACATAAATAAATTTTTCTCTTATATTTGTTAGATGAGTGATCCAGCTAAATTTGCTCAAATGTTGAATATGACGACAAATGAAAATATTGTATATTGATTTAAATTTGTTTGTTTTTGTTTTTTCTGATTTTTATAGTATAGAATATTCCATCAGATCAACGGTATGCTGTTCAATTAGAACAACTTATTTCAATGGGTTTCACTAATCGTGAAGAGAATTTAGAAGGTAATTGATTAAATTTTTTTTTTAAATTAATCTTTTTTTTTCTTTTTAGCACTAACAGCAACGATGGGAGATATTATTGCAGCTCTTCAACGACTTCCATCTGAAAAATAACTTTTTTTTTTTAATATATTGATTCTTTTTTTTTTAATGTATTGATTCTTCTGGTTTTTTTTCTTCAATGTATTGATTCTTCTGGTTTTTTTTTCTTCAATGTATTGATTCTTCTGGTTTTTTTTTCTCAATATATTGGTTCTTAATGTCATGTTAATACAATATTTTCTTTTTTTTTGTTCATCTTATTTTTATTTATTAAATTTTCATCAATTGACAAGAAACTTTCTATAAATGTTTTCTTCGCAAGAGAATTGTATTCATGGAAGTTAGCTTGAGACTAATAACTATGCTAGTCATAGAATTCACTGCGAACGAATTCCATCTATACTAACCAAATCTCCACATAAGCTACTGAATTAAATGAGTCTGATAAAAAAAATTAATTTTCTTTTTTTTTTTACATTTATTTAGTTATTGAGAAGGTAAAATGTTGACAGCGATAGGTCTTAGCCTTGTGAAAAAAGAACGCTATTGGATATCATACCAAGATGATAGGCTATATTGATGGTATTGTTCTAACAACACTTCTTACCAAGGATAGTCTTTCTTTTTTCACAGGATAATATCTGTTTCTTTCTTATTCTACGCATATGAAATAAGTGAAACAAACTCATTTACTAACGATGTATTGGACAAGAATCAAGTGAAACTAAGATTTGTTGATAGGACTACCAAAAAATACGACTTTTTTTAGGGACATAATACAAGACCCCCCTTTTTGACTTATGAATGATAAGACAGACTAGAAGACTCCAGGTCTTCTAATGTGTCGATGTCTTTTACTTGATCTTTTTTATATTCGTAATCTAGGTCTGGGCATCAAATCATGTTATAATCGTATCTTTTGAATAGACGAGCAAGTTCATGACAGAATTTGAGAAAAATATCTTACGTCCCCAAGAGAACCAATGCAACAATAGAATTCTGTAAAGACAGATCGAATTCCGTTCGAGTCTTATCAGAATCCTGTAAAATACGATAGAATCTTGCAGAAATATTGTCGGAAACCGAATGATGGAATTGCATTCTGATCTTTCATGTTAGGATCTGATTGAATTCCAATGTTGAAATCTAAAAGTAATTAGTTCAACGCATGGATGGAAAAATGAGATGAAAATTTCGAGTATAATCATCGAGCTCACCTAATGGAACATTTTCCATGTGACTTAATCTTCATTTATATTTTTACGATTGACTGTATGAATAAGGTGATACCCTAAAAAATTGAATTTTAGTTCTTATTAGATATCTATTATACTTGAAAAAAAAACTTCAGAACTCTTTCGAAATCCTAGTGTCATCATTTGTATCATATCCAAATATTACATTCCACGAGATCTATGTCAGAATCTCGGTATTGGATACTTGAATGAATTTGGTCATCCAAATTCTTATCAAATTTCTGATAGCTGATCAAATTTAACAGAATTCGAATGGATTCATTTACTTGGAAAGCATATATGTAGGAGTTTCATCTGCAAGCAAAGATTATTTAGTACAAACAAATATGAAAATATTACTCTTACAATAAATTAGTTTATTTGTTGTATGAGAATACATTATATTAGTTCTATTTGAAATTTAAAAGATGGTATTGTTAGTAAAAATGATATTATTCATGTTGATATTAATTTTAAAAGTGTAGCTAAATAGGTATATAAATAATAAAATAATAAATCCAGCTATTTTGTTGAAGCATAATATATATGAAAAAAAAAAGAATTCGTTTATTATATTATGATTTGATTTTAGCTGATTCAAGTATATTTTACTTCAAACAAACTACCTTATTTTATTGAAAAGATTTTTAACAAAATCAATATTTATAATTATAATAAAGGAAAATATTTATGAAAATTTTTCGGCCGTAAAAACGGATCTATATGAAGTTTTTTTATTTTAGCACAATTGAGACGTATTGGATTATTAGTAAAATTGTTTGTTATCATTGCAAGTGATTTGTAATTGATGCATAGATCCAATAAAGCAGGCAGATGAATATTTTTATCGCAGAGAAGTTGTTCAGCATAGTCCACATGTGCTTCAAACAGATTGAGAAGAATAAGACGAGGAAATATAATCAATATAGATGAATGTTGCTTATTTTTTTGTGTTTGTGGTTGATAATTAACAACACATAACTCTTTCAAAAGAGGAAAACATTGAGAGATAAGCTTGAATAAATTATGTTCAAAAGGACGTCCATCAATCATTGTTAAATATTGGACTGTATCAAATATATCACCTTGAAAAGAGTTATTAAGATGAAGAAAATACTCGAATTTGTATGGAAGTGAATAAACATGTGACGTGCCTGCGTTATGCTCTGATCTAGTATGGACACATGAACCAACTTCTCCATATCCTTTTCCAATAAAACTATGTTGAATGTATTCATTCGACTGGAGATCAATTTTCATGTTTCTGTTGACAATAGCTGTGATTATATTGAACGTAAATTTGTTTAATTGTGGCATATAAATAAGAATTTGATCATGTAATTGAATACCATCAATATAAGTCGAGTAAGGTTTTAGTACTGTCAAGAATAATGTTAATTCTTTAAGATTTATCATTCGACGAAGTAATGGAATAATTTGATCATCATAATCAGATGCATACTCTATTGAAGTCAATGAGAAGCATTTCAATTCGGGAAGTTTTTTCTATAATGAAAATATAATTAGGAATTTGTTTCTCTTCAAAATACAACTATTGATATTATATTTACCGTATTATTTATATTTGATAAACTCCATGATATGTTTTTCACATCAATAATCAATGTTGATAAACATTTGAGATGTCCAGCAAGAAGAAAAAGACAATCATCAAAAGTTGCGACATTAACTTTTAATTCAGTTAAGATCGAAGATATGCAACTTGTTGATGGTAAGTTATAAATACAAATTGAAGCTTTTCGATCAGAAAACAATTGGCAAAAATTCAAATTGGTCATTCGTTGACATACAGATAAAATCAATGAAAAAATATTTGATAGAGTTTCAGATGTTTCTGATTTTGGCTCATATGGAACATCAATATTAAGATGTGTAATTTGTTGAGTGAGAAGATCATGAAGAACTGAATTACCTTTAATTTAAAAAATAAAGACAATTATTAATTTATATGACAGTATTTCATCATTTTGTTAGTTAATATGAATAAAAGTCAGAATAGTGTACCTGTTAAATATTGAAAAAGTATTTCTTCTTGAACGTTGACAAGTGATAACAAGTAAAGTTGAGGATAATTAACAGTAAGTAGAATACGTTCCATTGAATTTTGTTCAATAGTAAGTTTATTCAATTGATGATGAATTCGAGGTAAGATTTTTTCACATATTTTCGGAAGAACATTATTGTCTATTGAAAATGTACGATCATAATATGATTTTATGACCATGCTGGTCGTATCAAGATTGCGAATATGAAGTGATTTAAGTACTAATCGATCAAATCGTTCATTAACATCCACAAGCGAATAGAGAGCATCGATTGTATTCAGTTTATTGAAAATGATGAGTAATATTTCATCAGGTAAATCGAGTATAGTAGGATTATTGATATTCGAATTATTCATTTTAACACTCACATACTGTTTATTCATTTCGTTTTATATATCTCTATACTTTGCTCATTTCCGTCTGTAAGAACAATGAAAAAAAAAAACATTCACGTCATAGTATTCAACTATGATGAATGACTAATGGCATTTTCTAATCTGTCTAACATTTTTTTTTTATATTATTCATGAGTGATCCGTTCGTCTGGTCATTTTCTTTTATTGCAACGTTTATCATGTAGCTTGTTTTTCATAATACATAATATTGTGTTTAGAATAAGATATAGTATATCAATCAGACATTGGAAGTCTACTTAAAAATTGTCTAATGTATCGTTTAATAAAAGAATACCATTGATTTTATTTGGTTAAATTAAAAAAAGAACATCGCATGAAAATATAAGAAGTATAGACCGTAGTTAGTTTGTTTGGATCTAGAAATGTATGAGATCGATGATAATCTCGGTTAAAAAGACCTGGAATGAAACCAAACTGGAAAGTGTACTTGGTATCGAAACTGAGACCAAAATTGTGCTTAAGTGTTCTATTGCATCTGAACAAATTGTTTTTTGTATATTATGTCAATCATAACATGAGTAAAAAAAAGACTAAATACAGTGAGACATTCGTTGACTCAATAAATTGAAAAATCACAATTTTAAAAGCTTTTTTGGAATTCATGTGCGCATATTTTGAAATAATTACGACGAGGACCAAAAAAACTTAGTCTCGCACATATAGTTATGGCGTAACCATGAGGAAGCTGGATGAACTGAGCTTCTCAGAAAATTTTTGGTTCTCATAAAAAATATAATTTCTCATTTTCGAAGCTCTTCTGAGCAGAGTGAGTGAGATGCATCAGTTCATCCTATTCAACATTCGATATTTTTCTTTGATCAAAGGCGAAAACGAGATTAATTTTTCAAACTAACGGAGAAATTGATGAACTTTTCTGATAAAAAAAAAATTATTTATTCATTTCTGACTGTGGGAAGTTTTCAATCTAATCATAGTAGTCTTAATACACTTTCATATTAATAACTACGTCACTTCGATTTTTATATGACTATCAAATCGATTTCGGATTTTTCAACCCGGAAATTCCTCACAAGCACAGAAGTGTATAAGATTCCGTCAAATTTTCAAACTGTCTGACGCAGGAAGGTCCTCAACTTAAGGACGCTGTTCGACTCCATATAATGACAACGAGGTAGGACCAAGAAAAGCCAAACAGGATTCGTGCCTGTGGCAAGGGATTCCCGAAAAGACCGAATTAAAGAATTTCGATCTGAAATTTTGTCCATAGATAGGTCTAATGGTCATTGTAATTGCCTGAAAGTTTCAGCCAAAACGAACGTTCCTTTCTCGAGATATTGAATTGTCAAAAAATAGTCACTTTTCACAGACAGATCACCAAAACCAAATTCAATATCTCGAGAAAGGAACGTTTGTTTGGGCTGAAACTTTCAGACAATTCTAATGACCATTAGACCTATCTATGGACAAAATTTCAGGTCGAAATTCTTTAATTCGGTCTTTTCGGAAATCCCTTACCACAGGCCCAAAATTCAGTAAAACGGTCATAACTCTTCGTCGATATGCCATAGGCACGAATCATTTCAGACTTTTCTTAGTCTCATAGAGACCTACCTCGTAATCATAATATGGAGCCGAACGGCGTCCGTAATTTGGAGTCCCTCCCTCGTGAGAACTTTGATACGAGCTATGATAATTATGTGAATGAACTAAATATTGACTTGTATATTTTTTTCAGTTCCTTGTTTTCATATAACCTGAATGATGCGTTCATTATACTACTTTTCTCATTCATACATTCACATCTGCCATCACTATTTTGTAAATTTTAATATAGATATGCTAAACTGCGCTTATTGCAATACTTTGGTTTGAGAAAGTATCGAGCTTGAGAAGAGTTGAGAAAAAACCTCTATATACTGTCGTCTGACAGACGACGGAAAGAAATATAAAGTAAACCCTTTACTACCAAATGAAGGCTATTCGTTTTTATGAAATAGGTAATTCCGATCTTATGAGTGTTTCAATAATAAATCTCATACTCGCATTTTTTTTTCGAGTTCGAAAACCTTTCTCTCAATTGATCATTGTTTCATTTCTAGACTATGTATAATCTCATAGCAGCAAAAGAATCTCAACAGAATGGTATTAAAACATGCCTATTTCCTATTTGTCAGTTTCTGAACAGTTGTCTATTATTAATGTTCATGTGTACACATTTTTCGGCTCACAAAAGAAATTTGTTTGTTCGTTAATAGAACACATGTTAAATAATCGAAATTAGATATATCACAGAAGCTACAACAAAACAGCTCAAAGTGATGAACTAATCAATTCGATGATATACATTGTTATTTTGCACTCGTTCGGATCTTCTTCATATCAGTGACAATTGAGTGTACCTAAGCACATATCCAAAGACAGAAAGTTAGAACTAAACTTTGACGATGTGTAGCATCAAATAAAATTGAGTATCTATAAGCTATTTCTAACCAACGTTTGATCTTCCTTTAGAAACATTCTGATAAATTGCTTAACAAAAATCGATTGATGCTTTTCATTGAACAAATCGAATTCCGTTCATCGGGAGAATTCGACGATCTCCTACATAATTTTAATCTCTATTATGTTAACACTTTAAAAATAAAAACGAAATAAAACCTCTACTACTAATTTCAAAGTTATAGTAATAAAAGATTTTTTTTGATATTATTTAAGGTTCATCTGTAAATGCAATGGAAATGTCTTGTTTACTTGATCAACAAGAATTAGAAGGTAAACGTCCACCAATGATGCCAAGTGGCCGAACTTTACCATCATTTCGTCCATATGAATATTCACCATGATCAGGTGGTTTTGTTGATAGAAGTTTTTTAAGTGGTATACGACCACAAGAATATTTTTTTCATTGTATGCCTGGACGAGAAGTATGAAAACAATTATTTGTTTTTTTTTTAAATTCATTTTTCTTTTTCTTTTATTAGGGTCTTATTGATACAGCTATAAAAACTGCACGTATTGATTATTTACAACGTTGTTTAATGAAACATTTAGAAGGTTTAGTTGTTAATTATGATTTAACAGTACGTTATAGTGATGGAAGTGTTATACAATTTCAATATGGTCAAGATGGTTTAGCTGTTGAAAAATGTACTTATTTAAAAGAAGAATATTATCCATTTTTTTATTGCTAATCAATCAACAATATTAGGTCAAGATGAATATTCATGTATTGTTGATATATGTGGTTCAACAAAAGAAAAACCAATTATAAAAACATTAAAAAAAATTCGTGCATGGAAAAAAAAACTCGAGATTTAGCTGATGATGAAAATAATTTAAATGATTCAATATATTTAAAAAAAAGTGATGAAACAAAAATTCATATGACACCATTTATAAATTATTCACGTTTTTTGATTTACATACATTAACTAATTCATTAAAAAGTAAAGATATTAATCAAGCACGTTCAATTATGGTTCACACATGGAGAAATTTATCTGATGATAAACGTCAACAATATAATTATGGTGTTGTCAAATTTTATTCACCTGTTACACAAAATTATTTACCAGCATCAAATTTAGGTGCTATTACTGAACGTTTAGATGATTTAATAAGAAATTATATTACAACACATGGAAAATTAGATCAAACTAATATGGATAAACGAACATTTGAAAAAATGATTCATTTTAAATCACTTAAATCATGTATTGATCCAGGTTAAAGTGTTGAAATTTTAGCTGCACAATCTATTGGAGAACCTAGTACACAAATGACATTGAATAGTAAGTTAGATTTCGAATATAAGTTTTATATATTTGAACAATTTTTTTTTTGAAACATGATCTAAAACGAATGTTGATGTATAGGAGTAAAAATTTTCGACTTCCACACAAATTGTGACAGAGGTTAAAAAATGAACACCGATCGTATATTAATAATGTCGAGTAATCATAGAGTGATTAGTAACAACAGTTTTTGTTATTTGTAATTAAATTCGATTTTTTTTGTCAACTAGAAAAAATGAAAATAATAAAGATGGTTTTATGCTTTGTCGAGATAAATACAGTTTGAAAACGAATTGAATTAGACTTAAAATTTCTACTTGATATAGGATGATTTATAGATTTAAATTTCGAATGAATTTATTATAAAAAAAGTTAGTGAGAATAGTACCAATATTAGATCGTCGAAAGTTGAATAAATAATACATTAACTCAGTCAGTCGATATGAAACTACAACATGTTTTATGTCAGTTACATCTCATTTTATAACTTCGATTTATATGTAAATCAAAGTAAATAAATCAAGAGTCTTAGAACAGATGTATTCGAGCGTGCTGAAGCTCATTGAAAACCTATGACGATCTATTAGAATCCAACAAATACATTATCAGTCAATGAATTCCACTATGATTTGAAATAAAAGAAGAAAATGTGCATCTTGACAAATCCTATTAAATTTCAGCAATCAAAGAATCTGTCGGAGCTCAATAGATTCCAGTTGAACTTGAGTAGATTAGATTTGATTTTTCATTTTTCATTTTTGTATGTAATCTTAGCTCCCATTTGTTTTTATGGTCTAATTTCATTCAATTCTGATAGATTATATGGTTCTTGAAATTCAATAGAATCTATTCTTCTTTCTATAAACCACTAGTTGAATTTTACTAAAAGATAGAAAAATGTGAAGATTCGATCTTCTATTTGAAAACGAATTAATATTCGAAAAATTTCATGTGCTTTGAACTAGACCGGAGATATCAAATTTCTTCACTATTTTTCTTTATTTTTAACAATCAATAACAATTCTATTTGACAAATTTTTCTCTTTTTAACCTTTTCATTTTGCTGGTCGTGGTGAAATGAATGTAACATTAGGTGTTCCACGTCTTCGTCAATTACTTATGGTTGCTTCTCAAAAGGTAAAAACACCAATAATGGAAGTACCTATTTTACATAGTTCATCAGCATTACGTAAAGCAAAACGTTTACAACGTCGTTGGTCTCGTCTTTTATTTTCTTAAGTATTAAAAACTTTTAATATTCATAAAAAACTTTCATTAAAATTAAATGATCATAAACATACATATAAAATTGAATTTTATTTTGATGAAAAATATGGAAAAAAACAATTAAATGAAATAATATGTTCATTTGAAACATATTTTATTTCACGTTTATGTCGTTCAATAAATAAAAAACGTAAAGAATTAACAACAAGTGCTCTTTTAAGATCAGCACAGATTCGTGATAAGATAACAATTAATGATTCAAATGATAAAGATGAATAACAAGAATTAGGTGAAAAAGATGATGATGATGATGACGATAATGAAGATGATGAACAAATTAATGGTGAAGCTAATACAGCCAAAGAAAAAGCAAATAGAAATGATGAAAAATAATATGATGATGATGATGATGATGACGATAATAATAATAACAATGAAGAAAATGAAACTGATGATGCAGAAACAATGCAAGATAATCAAGATGAAAATGATCAAACAAATACATCAAAAATCACTATTAAAGAAGATGTCATTGATGATGATGATGATGATGATGTACAAGGTAATCTTATTGAAAATAAATAAGAGAAATAAAACTTCAGAATTAGTTGTTTTTTGATAGATTCTTCAGTTTTATAGTCACGTATTTTTTTTTTATTAAAATAAAAAAAGTGTTGTAAATGATGAATGTTAACGACTTATCTTTCAATATGTGAAATTCTTATGTACTGTTAATGTGCATTCTTGATGAAACATGTTTATTATAATATATTACAATAGATGCAAAAGAATACATATCATAAATCATGACGCACACCTGAAGAATACGAGAAGAGATAATTTTCTCTCAGCAGAACTAACGAGGTGTGGGTGTGGGTGTGGGTGGGTGTGGGTGTGGGTGTGGGTGTCGTTGTAGACTCACAGGATACTCACACCCACACCCACACCCACACCCACACCCACACCCACACCCACACCTACACCCACACCCACACCCACACCCACACCC